>ML830938.1:44660-55351 GCA_009831015.1 Picea engelmannii | reverse complement strand
CCCCTGGGCGAAGCATCTCTAGGTTTTATTTCCTATGGCTTTTATCTTTTACCAGCTGCTTTTACCCCCTGGGCCTTTAGCCCCTTCTTCCCACAAGACAAAGTGTACCCTGAAAGGTCATCCTAATGGCCAAACTAGGGGAAAGGGATGGATGAGCGGGGTATAAGATGTAAAAGTGATAAGATGGTGGGAGCGGACGATGGCTCTGCAAATCCCCCTTGGTGGCTAACCAAAACCCATGAATACCAGCTTGCTAAGTTGCCCCATCAATCACCCCAACAATGATCAAGTGGATTAGTGTAAGATCCAAGCAGTCATCTGAAATGAAAGGAACCTAATGCATATATAAGAAGGTTATAACAATCAAATATGACGCATACCATGATACCTCGGACCAATTACCTCATGGAGCAAGAGTCCTCTCCGATGCAAGCCCAGGTCGGTAGTGATGGAAGCTGCTACTGCTGACAGGACAAATATGACGAAGAAGAAGAAACATGGGCCCTCCAGGGCCATGCTCAAGTCAACTCTGCTCTCGGTACTCCATGTCTAGGACCATGTGGGCCTCGAGACATGGTCTCCTAGTTATCCCTAGATATCAGGGATAACAAGGATCAAGCAAAAAGGTGTGGGAGGCCTTGGGATTGATGCCAAGGAAGGTGAGAGGTCTCAAATAATTTTAAAAAAATCATTTGTGGAGTTTCTAGAAGAGGGGGGCGTAACTCCTCTTGGAGGGGGCAAAAAAAAAGGTGAAAATGAAGGAATGGAGGGGGATTAATGAAAGAAAAGGAGTGGGATCATCCTAGGAGGTGATGTGGGGGTCAAAGGGAGTCATAACTTATGAGAGGGGGCCCCAAATAAATCACAACAACCTCCACCAAGGAAAAACGTCAATCCCCCTAGGGGGGCATGATTTTTGAGTGTAGAAGGTGGGTAAAGGGTTTAACGTGTAAAGCTTATTCTTTATTCTTTGTGGTTGATCTATAGCATTGTTTATTTCTTATATAATTTGTATACTTGTTGTATCTATCTATTGACTCCATTCATCCATCTTTAGGCACTGGTCTTAATTGAGTTTGTAAGTAAAAAAGTTTGTCTGTCATTAAACTTTTGCGTTGCATTGTTGATTGTCATTTAGGTTAGGTCTCCCTAACTCAAGATTTAAAATTAACTCCTAGATCACATTAATTCAACTTAACTTAGTTAAGTAGGGTCTACAACCCTTGGCTTCCCTAGGAGTGAGCCTAGACGAAAGAAGTCCAAGTCGAGGTGACAATGGGTTTGGACTTGGGCTTGTGTCTCCAAGGACACACCAAGTGGGTTGGAAACTTATCCACGCTTGTAGGTGTGTATAAGGACGGCAACAGGATGGAAAGAGCAATTGGTCTGTCAATTGCAGAAATCACTGTATGGATTAATACAGTGCCCTAGATAATGGTACAAATTTGACTTTGTGATGCAACGAATGAAATTTTGGCATAGTAACATTGACCATACATCTACTACAAAACAGTTGGTAACCACTACATTATTGTCTCTCAGTATGTCAATGATCTGCTACTGGCGAGCAAAGATCTTAGCTTGATTGTCAGGGTGAAGCAAGAATTGACATTTATGTTTGAGATGAAAGATTTTGGTCAACTGCATTACTATTTGGGGATAAAAATGTCTAGAGATGGGAAGTCTTACACTTCATATTGTATGAGGTTTCACATTGTGATTTTCATCACATTGATGGGGTTTTCAGTTGGTACCATGAAGCATTTAGATGGATTTGGGGGTACATGCCTTCATGGAGCCTCCTCTCTTCTTAACAATGGATTATTTGATGGGGAACTTTGGTGGAGGAGATTCACTTCTCTATGGTGGATGGTCATGGTTGATGGTGATCTAGTGATTTGTTGCTAATTTCGTGCCTTTGCTTGATGGATCACGCTCTTGACATATGGATGATTGCTACTTCATGTGTCATATTTTTCTTGGAGCATCCTAGTGACTATGTATGATGATGTTATGATATTGGTTTGTCACTAGGAGGGGGTGTTTACATGGTCCCCTTTTGTTGAATGTTTTGTGGGGACATACTTGATGTTTGATGAAGTTAACACTTTTTATGTTCCTTTTCCTATGGTGCTAGATGTGGTGTGGTGATACACTTTTACTTGGTGGGGATTTCCCTTGGTGATATAAAATTGTGATATTAGACATCACCTAGGGGGGCATGTGTGTTTAATGAAGCGCGTACACTTGTTGATGTGTATTATTTCCTAAAGTTGAGTTAGAGGGGGATACTACATGGGATTTCATGGTGATCTAGCCTTTTCCTAAGGTTTGATGATGTAATATTGATGTATGGGTCCCTTGGTGGTGGTGCACCGTAGGTTCAAGCCTAAGTTGAGCATTGTTGCCACCTTTATACACACCTCAGGTAACATGGAAGAAACCTTCAATCCACTAGGTGTGTTCTTGGGGGAAAGTCTCGAGTCAAGGTGTTGTCACCTGATCCTCAACTCCTCCATCTAGGCCAACTCCTAGAAAAGCCAAAAGGGAGTAGTCCCTAATAAAATAATCTAAGGTTTGAACTAAGCTAAGTACAAAATGAAATCTAGGAGTTTATTACAGGTTACTCTAGACTAGCAACATATATGACACATCAAAGGAAATTTGCTTATGCTAGAAAAGTAAAGCACTCAAGATACTTGCATATACATGATATAACTTGAAAAGGAAATACAAGTGCTTGAAAGGAAATGATAAGCAAACGCTGAAATGTAGACCAGTGCCAATAATGTAAAGGTTGCAAGATGTATAAAATGTTGCAGAAATAGAGATTGTATTGTAAGTGCTCTTGTAAATTTTATTATGAGTTTTGTTAAGTGGAGTGGTTGTTGTGAGTGGAAGCCACTATGTGATATTTGTGCAAAGTGATGACAAGAAAATAAATCTAATCTAGATTTGGCCCCTTAGAGGTTATCCCTCAGATTGGATGCTAAACTATGCGGAGGTCCAATAGGGAGGATATCCTTTAACTTCACACACAAGTTCAAGAGAATGTTGGAGGTCCAACACGGGGAGAACTATGTTCTGAGAAGGACCGTCGGACTTCACACACAAACTCTCTGTAATTTCCAACTGAAAAATGGCAACAAATGGATTGTCCTATTAAACTACTCTCACTGACCAGCCCTCATTCTATATGAAACTTACTTCCAGAGATCGAGACTAAGCTCGCAGTGAAAGGGTCAGGAACAATACTAGGGGGAGCTGAGGGGATGGTTTAGTTCCAAATTGAAATGGAAAAAAATAAAATGTTGAAATTGAAACTAATCTAGAAAATGAAAACTAAGCTAAGCTAGCCTAAGAAATTGAAATCTAACTATATTAATCTAAGAAATGGAAACTAAACTAACGTTATGCGGTGCTTGTGATTGGTTTTAAGGTTTATTTTAGCTTCTTAAAGAGAAAACTGAGAGCATAAGCCAATATTGTGAAAATTTCCAATCACACAAAGGACATTGTTCCCCCAGGGGGGGATGAAGACTGGGCACTGTGTAGCCCACCGATTTTATTGATGAGATTTACAGTGATTTTTTTGGGGATGACTTGTAATCATTCATTAAAAGAGGGATCAAAGGCTTTTACAAGTTTCCAATGAATTTATTGATGCAAGGGATGCTCTTTGGGGTCCCGGATGTTCAAAATCCGGCAAAATGGACAGTCTCCTCCTAACTGTTCACCAACCTGCACAAAACAGCAAGCAAACAATGCTAAAAAAATGCTCAAAAACACTTTAGAAGTGTCTTTGGATAATGTTAGAAAACCACAAAAATTATGCTTAGTTAAAACTATGGAAAACAAGTGAAATGAACTAAGGAAAACAAGCTAGAAAGTTGGTCTCCTTAAGGTCTTTGGTTGTTGTTTTAGAACAACAAATTAATGGCACTTGAATTTTCCAACTATTTAATGAAAGCTTTAGAAAAGAACTACCTTTTAACCTCTAAAAATTTCGAAAGAAAATACTTCCTAAAAGGAGACTTTTCCTATGCTAGGTATAAGCATTAGATAAAACTTGAAAGTGCAAAATTAGATCTAGTTTATGTTATGCATGCAAACTTAGATATTAAATATTTGAAATGAAAATTAGATCTAAACACTTGCATGCAACCAACTAACCAAAAGAAAGTAGAGTTTTCTTGCGAGTGAGAAAGGAATAAACTTGTAGCCTTGGAACCCTTGGGCATTGGGGTCTTTAGATGAATTAAGGAGGGACTAAGACTTTAAATCCTTGAAGTTGTGGAAGAGACAACCAAGTTCCACCACCACTCCAAGCTATGAGAACCTATAAGCTTTCAAATATTTGCAATAAAATTGTTAACAAAAATTGGTGCCACCTACAAAAGAGACTTGAAAAGTATATTAGTCAACCGAAACATGTATACAAATCAAAATCTCTAAATATAAATGAACAACAGGATTTAACAACAAGCTAGATAAAATTCTATCCTATAGAATGACAACGCCCTAGAAAGGCCAAATCAACAAATTTAAAGGAAAAAATTAGGCAGGTATTGTCTCATAGATTAAGCACAAATGACATCAAAAATACACACACATGTATAACACACCTTCTTGACCTCCAAAGTCTTTTTATTCCAAATGAAAGTATTACAATAATATACAACCACAAGCAAGACACACCAACTCCAACTAGTTTGCAAATGGGAGAGAGTGCTTGTATAAATAGCTCCATGGGTGAAGATCCCAAGAGAGGGGGGCGCACCACATGGAGGAAATAGATGAGACAAGTGTATGGTATGGGCTGCCACATACTTCAAAGCTCCAATAAATCGCCATGTGTGAGTGAGAGAGAGAGAGGCGAGGGCACCACCTCTCAAGAGGTAGGCATCCCTCCTCATGAGGGTGCTACATCTCCTCAAGGAGGATGCACCTCTTCTTTACAAAGGATCCAAACTCATGTGGGCTGCCACATAACTCTTGTGAACTCCCAATGAAATCATCATTAAGTGCCACTCAATCCTAGTCAAGCTCATTTAACTCCAAACATGCCAAAACATGTTTCCGGCATGTTTCCTTGATAATAGGGATGCTGATTTTTTCCTTTTTTATGTCTTTTATTTGACATTTTTGAGAGAAAATGACTTTAAGTGATTAAATAATCATTATTTTCCATCAAAAAGGTAATACTTAGGTAAAGTGGGTATTCTGAGTGTGAAACCTGTTAGAATATGAAAGAATGTGCTCGTTTTACCATTGACAATATCACTATTGTCACCCAACCATAGGTCGAAGCCACCCTCCGAGCATCTTGACCTTGACAGAGAGAAGAATCCTGGTAGCAATCCAATAGCCAAGCAAGGCTAATTCACCAAGCAAGAAGTAACCAAAGCTTATCAGAGAGTCCAACCCAAAACTGGCGCAGCACCTTCCCCAGGACTTGTGCACAAAACTGCTAGACTGCAGTGCGCAGAAGTGGCTTTCTGCGATTATGAGAAGTGTGTCAAATGAGAGACTGGTGCCCTGTATTTATAGTATTCCTGGCAGACTTGCCAGGGCCGACTTCTCATTCTGGGTACTAATTAATTCATATTAATTATCTTTCTTCAGCCGACATCTCATCTAGGGTTACTTTCATTTCTTTTCTTTCTTCCGAAACATTCTCATCATGTCAAAGGTCACAATAGAGGTTCATACCTCTCGAAGCTACCATAATATCAACACTCCCTCCTAGCTAGGGAGGTATAACTGATAATGGTCTTGAGCACAAACAGACCATTCAACTGGTAGTATCACGAGCATCGTCATTATTATCCAACTGGATAAACTCCATGACAGTTGGTACAATATCAATTGATAGAACACGACTGTGTTTATCCATGGTAGTACACAACTACTCAAACCATGACACATAGTCACAAACAGTGGAACATATCCACCACAGTAGCATATCTCTACTATCTGGAGACAAGCAGTCTCCATAACAATCATCTGATATCAACCTGCACAGAAAATATTGTTATGATATAAACTGAATCATCTGGGCCATTCTTTCACTCACATCTGTGAGATCTCAAAGAGTATCTGCCCTCAGAGTAGAACATCAATGATGGGCTATCTGGACTATTCTTCTCAAGCAAGGAAGAATGATTGTTCTGATTTCTGAGCCTGGACCATTCCTCACCCTGGGCCATTCCTCCGATACTAAACAAAGTGTAACCTGGAGAGAATGAATCTGCCCTAAGGAATGCCTTTCCTTGATTGTTGAACCTGGACCATTCCCCACCCTGGACCATTCCTCCGGCACTAAACAAAGTGCAGCCTGGAGAGAATGAATCCGCCCTAAGGAATGACTGTCAGGACCATTTCCCATGTTAACCATAACAGGAAATGATTGTCCTGCACCAACCTCCAAAACAAACCATTCCTCATGTTAACCACAATGAGAAATCATTGTCCGGCGAGGTGGGCCAGTCTTCTTGAGTAACCCTCAAGAAGAGAGACTGCCCTAGACCACTCCCCATGTTAACCACAATGGGAACTCGTTGTCTATGGTACATCAGCAATCTAGACCATTTTCCGCACTGGAAAATGTCTGTCTGTCAGAAATCTCAATCCACTTTCCGAACTGGAAAGAATCCACCCAAGCTAGACTATTTTTCAATCTTGAAAATGAATGTCATCGATTTAATAATATGCCAGTGCTCCCTCCCAACCTGGAGAGTCATTTCTTCCCTTTCAACTAAGGGAGTTATTTCCACGATCCCCATCTTGTCTCGGAAATATGCAAACTTTATTCTGGACAAAGGCTTTGTCAGGATATCTGTTGTCTACTCATCTGTAGGGATATACTGGAGCTTTACTTCTCCTACCTGGATGTTATCTCAAATAAAGTAGTATTTGATCTCAATATGTTTCGACCTTTCATGAAACACTGGGTGTTCTGATAGTCTTATACAACTCTGATTGTCACAATGTATTATGGTTGAATCTGCAACCTGATCAAATAAATTGAAGATTGGCTTCCTCAGCCATATTGTTTATGTGCGTGCTTCACATGTTGCGATATATTCTGCTTATGTTGTGCTCAATGCGACAGACTTTTGTTTCCTACTGCCCCAAGATATCATAGCGGAGCCCAAGCTGAAACACATTCCTGAAGTACTCTTCCTGTCTTCTGCACTTCCTGCCTGATCTGAATCTGTGAATCCATGAAGCTGTATATCACTGAATGCGGTATATCTTAAGCCATAGTTTATTGTCCCACGAATATATCTTAAGACATACTTTGCAGCAATCCAATGCTCATGCCTAGGTTCCACCTGGAACTGGCTTAGTGTATTCACGGCAAAGCAAATGTCTGGTCGAGTATTTACCAAATACATCAATGACCCAATTAATTGTCGATATAGTGATGGATCTACTGTATCAGAATCTGGATCTTTTACTTTTCTTATATCTGTAGTCATAGGAGTGTCCATGGATTTTCAATCCATCATTCCAAACTTCTGAAGAATCTTTATTGCATACTTTCTTTGTCCAAGGAATACTTCACCACACTTCTACCATACTTCTAGTCCCAAGTAATAATGCATGAGACCTAGATCTTTCATATCAAATTCAAAAGCTAGTTCCTTTTTGCACTGGATGATGAGAGACTCTTCACCTGTTATGAACAGATCGTCAACATATAGTAGTAGAATT
Organism: Picea engelmannii; assembly: GCA_009831015.1. Taxonomy (NCBI): domain Eukaryota; kingdom Viridiplantae; phylum Streptophyta; class Pinopsida; order Pinales; family Pinaceae; genus Picea; species Picea engelmannii. The sequence goes on along the minus strand of ML830938.1, from coordinate 47,632 downwards.
ACAGGTGCATTGTCCACGACTTTGTAGTAAAGGTTTGGATCTGCATGACTTTTGGAGAAACCAAGTCTCGTTAGATAGCTATCCATTCTAGCATACCAAGCCCTTGGAGCTTGCTTGAGTCCATATAAAGCTTTCTTTAATCTGCACATGTGAGTGTCTTTGGAATGTACTTCAAACCCTTCAGGTTGTTCAACATATACTTCTTCTTCGATTGATCCATTTAGGAAAGTTGTCTTTACATCCATCTGATGTAAGTTTCATCCCATGGAAGCAGCAAGAAATATGATAGCTCTAATGGAAGTATATCTAGCAACCGGAGCAAAAGTTTCGTCATAATATTCTCCCTCCTTTTGGGAGAACCCTCTAGCTACGAACCTTGCTTTATATTTATCCACGCTTTCGTCTGCTGCATGTTTGATCTTATATACCCAATTTGAAGTTACCACTGATTTTTCTTTAGGTCTAGGTACAATTTCCCATACATCATTTTTCATAATGGATTGGTTTTCTTCCGTCATAGCTTCTTTCCATTGTTTCTTTTGAACTGCTTCTTCAAATGTGGTAGGTTCTTCATCTAGAAGCTTCGTCATATATGCTGCATAACTTGAGAACCTTTTAGGCTTCTTACTTTTTCTGAATGTTCCTTCTGGAACCTTGAGTCTTTATGTGTCTTATAAGGTAGCTTCAAGCCAAGTTGGTCGTTTCTTGGTCTTAGGTACGGTGTCTGAATCAATGGTCTCACATGGTTGCATAGGATGATCAGGTTGTTCCTTTTCGTCATTTTGGTTTTCTGTGATTTCTTCAATAGGTTCTTCATTCTCTTCTTCTTCTATAGTTTCTTCTATGGATTTCTTGAAAGCCATCTTTTCATTGAATGTCATGTCTCTGCTGACTTCAATCTTATGTTGTTCCAGAATATAGATTCTATAAGCCTTGGATGAATCGCTATATCCCACGAAAATCCCCTTCTTTCCCGAGGGTTCTAGTTTATTCCTTTTGTCCTTGGGAATGTGAGAGTAAACAGGATATCCAAATATTCTTAGGTTTTCCACATTAGGTTTCTTACCTGAGAAGGCTTCTTCTGGAGTCATGTCCTTCAATATGCGATGAGAACTTCTGTTTTGCACATATATTGTTGTCATGGCTGCTTCTCCCCATAAGAACATGGATAAACCTTGATCATTTAGTAGTGCTTTTACTGTTTCTTCGATAGATCTATTCTTTCTTTCTACTACACCATTTTGTTGAGGATTATGAGGAACAGTCAGCTCCCTCCTAATCCCTGCCGATTTGCAAAATGCAACGAATTCCTTCGACGTGTATTCTCCCCCATTATCTGTTCTTAATGTTTTGATCCTCTTGTTTGTGAGGTTCTCTATCTCTGCTTTGAATTCTTGAAACTTGTTGAATACTTTGTCTTTTGTCTTCAATAGATATAACCAGGTCTTTCTTGAAAAATCATCTATGAAGATTACGTAGTAAAGAGATCCTCCTAAAGACCTGACTGGCATTGGATCGCAAACATCTGAGTGTATCAGATCTAGAATCTCCTTAGATCTGTTGTTGCTACTTGGGAATGGTTTCTTGATATTCTTCCCAAGAGCACATCCTTGGCAAATTCCTTCATGTGTGGACTGCAATTCTGGTATTCCCTCAACCATCATTTTGAGAAAAGGTAATGCTTGATAATTAATATGAGCGTACCTTCTATGCCAAAATTCATTGGGATTGACTTCGTCATGTACGAGGGCTTCTTCATTTTGTTCTAGTAGTCTATATAGATTCCCTTCATGACTTACAATAACCCTAGTGTTGTCGCCTTATACACACCTGGGAGATGTGGAAGAAATCATCAATCCACTCGGTGTGTCCTTGGGGGCAAGTGAGAGTTAAGGTGTTGTCACCTAATCCTCAACTCCTCCATCTAGGCCGACTCCTAGCAAAGCCAAGGGGGGTAGTCCCTAACAAATATACTAAGGATTTTAAGCTAAGTACAAAATTGAAATCTAGGAGTTTATTATTCTTTCAAACCATCAACCATAAACTGATAAAAACATGAAATAAACATTCACCACGATATATAATCAAATAAGCATATACTTGCATCAAAAGGATACTGAGAAACAATTGTTAGGTGCAAGTTTCATTTAAATTAGATATATGACCAAACTTGAAATGAACCCTGTGGCTTTGCTGAGTGTGTAAATTGAGACCAGTGCCTTAAAGAGAATCGTGGGCAATGTAGTTTGAGTGTTTTATTGGTATAAATTAATGTTCAGTTAATGAAATGGTTTGGGCCTCCTTAGAGGTTAACTCTTTGTTTGGAAACTTGCGAAGAGCTTTACCAAAACCCAATGGTCTCACCAGTAAAACCCACTCAAAGTGTTGGATGTCCAAAACGGGTGGGAAGCCAGGTCCCGAGAGGGCCCGCCTTACTTCTCAGGTCACTTCAAGGCGTTTTCTCGCGCATCAAGTTAACTACTTTGGGGGTTGTCCTAATTAAACTATCAACCATTGACCAGCACAGCGTGTATGAACTTACTCCCAGCAGATCGAGACAAGCTCGCAACTGGAAGGGTCAGGAACCGCACTGTGAGCTGAGGGGAATTTGTTTATTTTATGACAAGAAAATAAATGTGAGACTAATTACTAGATCCACACTGACCAGGCCTCTTTCGAGGTCGCTGAGGGGATGGTTTATTTGCCAAATTGAAAATTGCAAACTAATCTAGCAATTAAATATTACTTTCCAAATTGAAATCTAATCTAAGTGTTGTGGTTAAGATAGATTGATTGATTACTTTGACTTATGTTAAAAGAGAAGAGGCAAGAAATCAAAACTTGAACACACACCACCACACTGCCAATCCCCTAAAGGGAGGCTGAAACTGGGCACTATGAGGCCCGCTTTTATTTGCTTCCTATTACAATAGAGAAACTGAGTTCTCTTTTCTCTTTTAGAACTTTTGGAT
>ML830938.1:24852-39470 GCA_009831015.1 Picea engelmannii | reverse complement strand
GTACTGAAATGATATCCATAGCATCAAACATTTCTATGGTATCCCAAATTGCATTTCTGTATTTTCTTAATCTTTCACTTTTGCATGCAAATTTATTTTTGACCTGGAGAATAACCAAGTCTGAGTCACCTTTGACACTTATTATTTTTATCCCCATATATTTCTAGGCCAAGTAGAAGTGCTTCATACTCCGCCACATTATTCGTTGCATCAAACTCTAATCTAAATGCAAAGTTGTAAGACTTTCTTGTTGGTGAGACTAGGACAATTCCAGCCCCTTTTCCTGATCTTGAATGTGCACCATCAAAGTTCATCTTCCAAGCCTTATCACTTTCTTTTTCATCCTTAAATTTTTCTTCAACTGGTGCTAGGAAGTTTGAACAAATACAGAAATTTCCCATGTCAGATGTTTGGCATAAGAACTCATTAAATTGTTCCTTAGGATCTTCTATATGGTACTTTCTTTCCTTTTCTCTAAACAGCCTGAAATTTTCGGTTGATGGGGGAGAAAATGGGATAGTTGCAAAGAACAAATCCATGTTTAGGCAACCACCCATATGAGCTCCCCATTTTCTTGAAAGAAGCATACCCCAAGCACTTGGTACATCAATCACAAGCACATCCATCTTAAAAGTGAATTCTGGGTGGAAAGCTAGCTTAACTGGCATATCAATGATAATCCCATGGGTTTCGATTTCCCTGGAATCCATGGCACATATGTTTTGATAGGGTCTTGTCACCTTAAGGCCCACCCTTTGCATAATTCCTTTAGTAATGATGTTGGATGAAGCACCAGAATCATACATGCAGTTGTGTAACCATTGATCATTTATTTCTAAAAACACAAAGAAAGGGGGATTTTCTTCCTTGGTTCTATCTCTGCTAGTTAAAACCACTGGAGGATCTTTATGTTGTTCTTTTTCCTGACTCTTAACAACCTCTTGATTTTTAACAACCTCTTTACCATCAGGAACATTTATTGCTTTAAGTAATTTTTCCTTTTGTGAAGGAATTTTCAGAAGGTCTGATACTGGAACCAAAATTTTAGCATTTGAAATCCAACTACCTAAATCAATAGATAGATCAGTGATTGGAATAGGATTAGTTACCTTGGGAAAGTTTGTTTGAGACTTGCTTGCACCATCTTTCCCTTTTCTCTTGTAGACTATTCCCTTATGCCTGGCCATCTCTAGGATCTGCTCATTTGTGGGTTTGTGCCCATATAGCTTTGTAAAATTATCATACTCTTCAACCACTTCTTTTGATTGTTCACACCTTTCTTGCATTTTAAGCCAATGATCCATTGACAAAGGGTGAGTTTCTCCAAAATTATTTATGTGGTCAAAGCTCCTTGATTGCCCCACAAAATTGTTTATTGGAGGGAGGCCTTGCTCATTTATTTGGCAAAAATTTGGACAAGTGGTCTCTTCGTGAAATTCTTCACATGCTCTACAAAAGGGTGGTATATCCTCATTTACCACATTATTAGATTCTAACTGATTAGGTGGCCTTTGTTCTTGTTGAAGAGTTTTCTTTTGCCATCTTTCATTACTAGGCCTCGGTTGGAATCTGTTATTATGGTTTTGGGACCTCTCCATGGCTATCACCCTTTTCTGCAATGCACTAAGTTGGGTAGCATGAGTGGCTTCCATTCTTTTAACCATCTTTGTTATGGCCTTTAAAGGGTCATAGGATGGATCTTTATTATCTGGGACTGCTGCTTTTTCTTTAGGATCTGACTATTTTGAAGAACTGCCTCTTGTGAATCTTGGAAGGTTTGACTTTCCTAAAGCTTGCATATTTTTGTCAATCTTGATAGTGGTTTCTTGAGCCTTTTTGAGGTCGGTGGGTTCTTTATCTCTTAGTTGATATCTCATTTCACCACCAAATGCCTCAATGTAGTAGATCAAGATAGCACTCTGAGGAGGTTTGATGTCTTGATGCATGCTTGAAACTAATTCATTGAATCTTTTGTTGAACTCATCCATGGTTTCATTTTCATTCTTCTTCATTGTGTTGAGGGCCGCCAAAAGATGACGGTGATCTCTTTTCTCCCCCCACTTTTCAGTAAAGGCATAAATGAGTTCTTTCAAGGTTTTGAAAGTGTTATCCGGCTTGTCTTCATACCAATCTGAAGCATCATCTTCTAAGGAAAGGACAAATAATTTCATTTTTACATATTCATAATCATGTGCAGCACACCATTTATTTATACATCTCATAAAAGACTTGACATGCATTTTAGCTGAAATGGCATTATTGCCTTGGAAACTAGGAAGTTTTTCAATTGCCTTGGAAACTAGGAAGTTTTTCAATTGCCTTTTCAGGAATAGCATGTGGATAATGGTTTATTGCACTAAAATCACATGGAGCATATATGGCCATTTCTGAAAAACTACTACTAGCAAAAAGCAAGTGGATATCAGAAATGGACTCAGTTCCTAAATGACTAAGTACTCTACGAAAAGAAGCTTTACCTAGCCTCCTTCGATAAACCTTCTCAGGTTCAGGAATGAAGTTAAGAATGCCTTCTGAATTCTTCCTTGTAGAATACCTAGTTAAATTGGAATTAAGTGGAGTCACCAGATGGTTGAGTCTATTTCTGATAAACTACAAGCATCAAAAACTCAATAAAAACAAGGAAAAAACAAGTCGTGTTCCGAGAATAGAAAGATTTATCCACGGCAACGGCGCCAAAAATGTTGTCGCCTTATACACACCTAGGAGACGTGGAAGAAATCTTCAATCCACTCGGTGTGTCCTTGGGGGCAAGTGAGAGTTAAGGTGCTATCACCTAATCCTCAACTCCTCCGTCTAGGCCAACTCCTAGCGAAGCCAAGGGGAGTAGTACCTAACAAATATACTAAGGCTTTTAAGCTAAGTACAAAATTGAAATCTAGGAGTTTATTATTCTTTCAAACCATCAACCATAAACTGATAAAAACATGAAATAAACATTCACCACGATATATAATCAAATGAGCATATACTTGCATCAAAAGGATACTGAGAAACAATTGTTAGGTGCAAGTTTCATTTAAATTAGATATATGACCAAACTTGAAATGAAGCATGTGGCTTTGTTGAATGTGTAAATTGAGACTAGTGCCTTAATGAGAATCGTGGGCAATGTAGTTCGAGTGTTTTATTAGTATAAATTAATGTTCAGTTAATGAAATGGTTTGGGCCTCCTTAAAGGTTAACTCTTTGTTTTGAAACTTGTGGATAGATTTACCAAAACCCAACGGTCTCACCAGTAAAACTCACTCAAAGTGTTGGATGTCCAAAACGGGTGGAAAGCCAGGTCCCGAGAGGGTCTGCCTTACTTCTCAGGTCACTTCAAGGCGTTTTCCCGCGCATCAAGTTAACTACTTTGGGGGTTGTCCTAATTAAACTATCAACCACTGACCAGCACAGCGTGTATGAACTTACTCCCAGCAGATCGAGACAAGCTCGCAACTGGAAGGGTCAAGAACCGCACTGTGAGCTGAGGGGAATTTGTTTATTTTATGACAAGAAAATAAATGTGAGACTAATTACTAGATCCACACTGACCAGGCCTCTTTCGAGGTCGCTGAGGGGATGGTTTATTTGCCAAATTGAAAATTGCAAACTAATCTAGCAATTAAATATTACTTTCCAAATTGAAATCTAATCTAAGTGTTGTGGTTAAGATAGATTGATTGATTACTTTGACTTATGTTAAAAGAGAAGAGGCAAGAAATCAAAACTTGAACACACACCACCACACTGCCAATCCCCTAAAGGGAGGCTGAAACTGGGCACTATGAGGCCCGCTTTTATTTGCTTCCTATTACAATAGAGAAACTGAGTTCTCTTTTCTCTTTTAGAACTTTTGGATTCTTGAAAATTGGATCAAACTTTAAGAAAATGACTACAAGGGGTTCCTTGAAGGTTTTGGTCTTCAAAGGTTCCAACTTGGGCTAGATTTTCTTCACTTTGGTTTTGGTTTCGCCAGAGCTTCCCCTTGTTTTATGATGGGCCTGCTAAAAACCAGCAAAGAAATGGATTAGAAAACAATGACAAACTCTTTAAACAATAAAGATGAAAAGTAAATTTTTAGTCAACAATTTTCTGGAAAATTTACTTATGAAAAATGCAAAATTTAGGGGGTTTTTGAGACTTTAGATGAACCTAAGTTAGGCTCTTTAGGAAATTTCTGTTTGCTGTCCCAAAACAGCAAACTACTAGATCTAAAATTGCAAACTTAGAACAACTTTCTACCTTGAAAAATTTAGATAATTTAAAGGAAGAAAGCCACAAAACTACTTAGATCTATCATTTAAATGAGAAAGAATTTTAACCGGATCCAAGACTTATGCATGCAACAATAGATGATAAGATTAACCTTTAAATTCAATCTTAGCTAACATGCAAAATAGGTAACCAACGATTTTCTTAAGAAAAAGAGAGGAGGAGAGAGCAAGCTTATGCTTGGAATATCTTTGGGCTATGGGGTCCTTCTTTGGTGAAATGAAGAGGGATTTTTCTTCAAACGTCTTGAAGAAGAAGAAGCATCAATCTAGATCCTCCCACTCTTCAAATAGAGCATCAATTGCTTCACAATCCTTGCACAATAAAGGGTTAGAAAAATGGTGCCACCTACAAGCAAGACTCCAATAAACAATTAGTTCAACAAAACAAATTGTTATTTGAAAACCCTACCAATAGATAAACAATAGAATGACTAATCAAACAAGATTAGTACTCCTATCCATGTGAGTAACAATACTTCTACAATGGCCAATCTTAAACCAAAATACAATAGCATAAATCATGAAACAATATCACCTCATTTACAAGCATCCACACATTTGAACACTCCACCAATCTTGACCTCCAAAGTCTTCTTTTTATTCCAATATGAAAGAGTATTATAATAGCAATAGTACAATAAGCCTTTCTTCTCAAGCTCCAACTAGCTAAGAATGAGATAGAGTGCTCTTATTTATACATAATTGGGTGGAGTTCCCAATGAGGAGGGCGCAACACTTGTAGAAGGAGGGCGCACCACTTGTTAACAAAGGGTAGCCAAGTGTGAGGGAGAGGGCTGCCACCTCTCCCCACATCTAAACATGTGTCAAAACCACTAAGTGAAGGAGGAGGGCGCACCACCTCTCAAGGATGTGGGCTGCCACCTCAAGGGTGCGCCACCTCTCCAAGAGGGGTGCACTTTCCAAACCACATGTGCTTTAAATTGAAGTGCCATCTCATCAATCAATCTTCAATCACCTTGGGTTTGTCCCCTTTGACTCCTTGCTTGACTTTTGTGTTTTTATTTGTCTCCAATCATGTCCCCACATGTTTCTTTATTTTTGCCTTTGCTGATTTTTATTGATTTAATTTGACCTTTTTGGGTTTTTGAGAGTAAAATTAATTTTAAGTGATTAAAATCACTAATTTTACTCAAACAAGTGGGTATTTGGGTAATATGGGTGCTCTATGTCCAAAAATGAGCATCCCCATGGCCTATTTGGTCCCCTAATACCACTTTTTTAATGTATCTTTATTTTTTAATTAAAAATTGTCGAATTCTGGCAATTTTTTAATTAACTGAAAAAATTAAAAAAAATCCCAGGGGGGACTTAATACATTTCCATAAGACTCTAGGAGGATGTTTAGCATGGTAATATACATCAGACACTAGGCTTAGATCCATGCTCAAGCCAAACCATGGGCATATACTCCAGCTCTGGAGGAATTGAGTGAAAAAACTCATAAATTATAAATTGCTTGAAAACGGCAAAATATAATTAGTAAGTGAAAAAACACTCCAGAGTACAACTCACGCTTAGGACTTAAGGTGGCTAAGACCTTTTACAAGTTCATCATGCAAACACCTCTTATTACAATTTTTTATGGAAATGTAAAGAGAAAAGGTGGTCTTTACGACCGGCTGAACTTCTGAACTCTGAACTTTGAACAAATGATGTTGAAACTTTGGCGGCTCGCTGGAAGTCCATCTTAGTGCAACTTTGATGGATAACACCTAGCATTCTCTATGCTGGAGTCTTTATGCCAAGATAACACCTTTCCATCTACGAAAGCTATTATGTTTCCTTTGTCTTCTAGACAAGATATCGATACAAGATTCTTTTCTAAACCAGGTACATATAAAACATTGCTTAAATGAACATTGTTACATGTTTTCAACTTGACGGAGGCTTGTCCAAATCCTTCGACTAGGTAAGTGCTTTTGTCTCCAAGCTCTACCTTGTACGATGTCTTCTTCTCATTTAGATTTGAGAATCTGGCTTGATCTCTCGTCATGTGCCTAGAAGCTCCACTATCGATTATCCACATGTAATCTTCAATCGTTCCAGTGAGTGCTGAGTAGTGTAGAAGACTGATCTTTTCACTCATGTCTTCGATTGACTGGTAGCCGGTCATGCCTTGATCCAAAACTTCAACTCTGACGTTTCTGTCTTCTGAGAGAGACAAAGGGTGCGTTGAACTAGGGCGCATTAGAATATCTTCTCCTTGAGCAAGATGCTCCATCACAAGGTGTCGGATCTGAGATTTAGGGTTTCTGCAACTTCTCCTGCTAGTAACCCTAGCGGCAGTGTTTTGGAAGTTGCTCCTGCTAGTAACCCTAGCAGCAGTTCCTCAGCGAGCTCAGTATCCTAATGGCTATGCTTCCTTCTAGCGGTTAGACTAAATGAAGGAGGTGTGGGCCCATAACCTGTTAGAATATGAAAGAATGTGCTCGTTTTACCATTGACAATATCACTATTGTCACCCAACCATAGGTCGAAGCCACCCTTCGAGCACCTTGACCTTGACAGAGAGAAGAATCCTGGTAGCAATCCAATAGCCAAGCAAGGCTAATGCACCAAGCAAGAGGTGACCAAAGCTTATCAAAGAGTCCAACCCAAAACTGGCGCAGCACCTTCCCCAAGACTTGCGCACAAAACTGCTAGACTACAGTGCGTAGAAGTGGCTTTCTGCGATTCTGAGAAGTGTGTCAAATGAGAGATTAGCGCCCTGTATTTATAGTATTCCTGGCAAACTTGCCTGGGTCGACTTCTCATTCTGGGTACTAATTAATTCATATTAATTATTTTTCTTCAGCCGACATCTCATCTAGGGTTACTTTCATTTCTTTTCTTTCTTCCGAAACATTCTCATCATGTCAAAGGTCACAATAGAGGTTCATACCTCCCGAAGCTACCATAATATCAACAAAACCAAATACCCCCAAGGCATATAATGCCTCCTAGTACTAATTTTTTAACTTATTCATCAATTACAATTAAAATATCTCGATTTTGTAGGAAATTTTATTTTTGCATAAAACATTAAAAAACCTAGGGGGGACTTAGCGCATTTCCATGAGACTCTAGGCGGATGCTTAGCATGGTAATATACATTAGAATCTTGACTTAGATAACATACTCTAAGGCCTAACCATCAATACACACTCCAGCTTAACCATCAGTACACACTCTAGCTTTGGAGGTGATGTGTGAAAAAACTCAAAATTTATAACTCGCTTAAAAAACAATTCAAGCAAGAAATAATCAATAAGTAAAAAAAACACTCTAGAGTAATGCACTCATGATTAAATCTTAGGAGGCTAAGCCTTTTACAAGTTCATTATGCTAAAGTCATCTTATTACAATTCCCCGTGGGGGGTATGGAAATGTGATAGAGAATAAGAAGAAAAGGAACCATAATGGCCAGATGGATTTCTGAACTCTAAATTTGAACAAGTATCTTGTTCAACTTTGGTGAGTCAACTTGCAAGTCCATCCTAGTGCAACTTGGTGGGTAACAAGCCTTATATTTTATTTTTTGATTGGCGCTTATCTTAGTACTATGGTGGGGTTTTGCTAGAAAGAACAACTTTTATTACATGGTATGACACTTGGATGGAGCGTGTCCCTCTAATGGCACACATGTTGAGGCAAATCACAAATATTTCATTATTATTTGCTCATGTGGAGAGGCCATCCCCTTGGTCTCGGGATTCGATGGGTTCTTATCTTACCCTCTTGCACATGTTCTAAGGAGTTGTAACCACCTTGGAGCATATTTTATTGGGGAGTTGACATGGTCAACTTGGATAAGGTTGAGGTGGTTTCACATTGGAGAAAGAACCAAAGATAATCTTTCTATTTTGGGAGGTCGTTGAAGGTCCCAAGACCTTTGACCAGCCTTGCATGTGAAGCGCTCCACTTATTGAAGGCACCTTGGACACTTTTCTATGTATTAGTAGTGGACCAACCTACTTTAGAGTTCACACATAGGAAGGAGTTCGTTGTTGACACGGTCTTTGCACACCTTTATATGATGGAACATACCACTCATCAGACCCACACATGCTTCATGGAGGATAATTAATGCACACATATTCATGCACCTTGTGATGCCACACTTGCTATTTTGAGAAGGTGGTTGAGGAGTGCTCTCTTAGAGGGAGTATTATGTTATTTTCTTTATTCATGCATCTTGGAGGGCACACTTGAACATTTCTTCTAGGTGGACCATGGAGAACATTCTTCTATGTCATGGAGTATTTTAATGTTTTCTTGGTCATGCATCTTGGAAGGTGAACCATTGAGGCATTTATTTATCATTTTATGGAACATTTGACATGGTCAACTACCACTTTGGGAGGCATCCCACTCTCCTTGTGCTATTTTTGGAGGTTGTTGCCTAACCACTCATTATTGTGTTATTGTTTGACTTGTATCATGACATGGCTATGTATGATAGCATTATTATATTGTTTTCCTTGGAGATAGGTATATTTTATCATTTCTTCTTGGAGAAGAAAGTGGATTTCAACAACTCTTTGTTATTCTTAGTAAGAAAATTGTTTAGGAGAATATTTTATTGTTATTCCTAGGAGAACTAATGGATCTAGGAAAACAATTACTTGTTTATTGTAAGAGAGATGAAGCTACCTCTCTATACAGAGGAGTTTTATGTCCAATCATTTGTAATTGGGGATTAGAGCATTATATTTTTGGAGTGTGAATATTAGTGAAGTGATATGGAAATAATACATGGTTTTGGCATGGATATTGAAGAGTTCTAACCACCTTGGCACTTCTTCCCAGGGCGCACTTCACATGTAGATATTTTATTACTTGTTGGGCGGTTGAGGTAGTTACATGACACGGTTTTCTAGGGGGCACCTCTCCTAGGTGCTCTCTCATCATTATTACATGGATATTTCAGTTACACTTGTCATCATTTGACCTTCATTGGAGAGTGCTCTCACCTCTTTGACTTGGCACATATATTACTTTATTTGAGGTGGTTATGGAGGGATTTTATTAAGAGGCATGTGGCATACTTAAAGGGCCACACGTGTTTCTTTTGCATGCTCTTGCTTATTCTTCTTACTATATTTAGAGCATATTCTTAGAGGTATATATTGTATTGTTTCATGGTATTTTGGCATGAGTCAAAACCCTAATTCGCCCTTATCTCCTTGGATTTGTCTTGTTGGAGATGGTCCACTCACTATTTTTAGGTTTGACTACTTCATTTCTTGTGGAGTGATCCATCTACTTGGCACCTTGCACATTCATCCATGGGGTTGGTTGCCTTGGGATTCACACATGTGAATTGGTTACATGCATTGAGGACCATTTGCTATTTTTGGCGATTGGTTATGGAGAAATATCCTAAGAGGAATATTTTATTGTTTTATCTCTCATGCACCTTGGAGAGTTGGGCCACCAGAGAGGGTTGCTAGAATTAGGGAAGTAGGGCAGAAAATTATTGTCTTTTCAAATTTCAGTTAGCTAGAAAAACAATAGAACAGTGAACCAATACTATACTGAATTGTTGAACAAAGTAAATCAAATCAGAGAAAGAACAACTATAAGCTTTGAATCTTTAAACAAAATTCTGAGTGTGTACAGCACTCAGATCTAACCTGGCAGTAACTAGATTCAACTAAACCCAAAGACAAGATCATAGGAATAGATCTAGATTAATCAAACAAACACTCTTTCTGATCTAAACAGATTTAATTAATGATATATATCAAAATCCAAATCTAATCTACAAAACTGATATAGATCTATACAAATCAAAACTAAAACCAATCTCTGAATCTGATATAGATCTAAGTAATGAGCAGACTATAACATTTAAACAACTTCGGAAACAAAGAACAACAGATCTAAATAATAGTAAACTGAACAGGTCACTTACCTTGTAGTCTTACCTCTGAAGGAGTCCATGCCACACACAAGAGATGTAATGCCACTTGAATTATGCTCAGAAAAAATTCAGAATCATAGATCTACCATAAAGGTTAGATCTCTTGCCAAGAGATGAATAGACTTACTTGCCACCAAGGAAGAGAAACCACTTAAGCACCACACAGAAATTTATGTGATTAAACCCTCACACAAACAGAAATTCCAAGGACCCAAACCTTCATGCAAGAATAGGTAGCAGGGGTTACACCCAGCTTAGAAGGGTCGCGGCTCAATGGATAGGGGCCAGATCCGTGCTGAAGGAGTCACGGCTCAATGAGAAGGGGCCGGATCTATGCTGGAGGAGTCACGGCTCAAAGAGAGGGGCCAGATCTACACTAGAAAGGCCACAGCTCAAACAGATCTGCACTAGAGAAAGGTGTAGGCAGCTTCAAACTTCAACCCACAGGTAGACACAGCAAAAACAGCACTTCAAAACTTTGATAACCCTTGTCGCATCCCTAGACAAGGTTGCAATGACCAAGAGGCTGAAAAATGGAGGGTCGAACTGTTATAAGAGCTCAACTACTGTTGCAAAGGAGGGTCGCAGCACACAAGAGAAGATCCGCTCACTTTTGGAAGATGGCATGAGAGTGTTTTTAAGGTAGAGGGGTAGGTTTCTATTTATACTTTAGGCTAGGGTAGGTTAATAAAAATAATAATTAAAATAACATGTTTAATTAATATAAATATTAATTAAACATGTGATAATCAACATTTAATTAATATTTTCACATTAACCCCTAAAGAAAAAACAAAACCCCAAAAAACACAAGCAAGGGTGAAGAGGGGGGTTTAGGAGGGGTGACTTGGAGGCACTAATTGTCCATTCATTCTCAAGGTGACCTTTTTAACTTTATCATCACTACATATGGGATACATCCCTCATGTGATCATGCCCGCCTTCAAAGAGGGTCATATACCAACAAACACCTGATCAAAGATCAGGTGGCCCCAAAACATCTCTGGGGTCTTATCCACCAAGGTACAAGACCAAGGATCAACCCATGTCCCAGACATGGGTACCCTGGAACATGTCCAGGGGCCCTAGACATATCTAGGGACTTTAACTGCTTGGTCCCAGACCAAGAACCCCAGTTATCTACTGGGGGGGCCTCACAAGGGTCTTCACTGCTTGATCCCAGACCAAGAACCTCAGTCATCTACTGGGGGCCCTTACAAGGGTCTTTTTCCATGGCACTGACTGTTTGGTCCCAGACCAAGAACCCCAAGAGTGCACTTGGGGGCCTATATCTTGGCTAGGGTCTTTGCCATCCTCCCGGAGAATGGCTCTTGCAACTGCTTTAAATTCAACACTCCCTCTCAGCAAGAGAGACATTCTCAGCTACACCAAGCTTGTCACGAAAGTATACAAACTTTGTCAGGGACAGTGGCTTGGTAAAAATATCTGTAGTCTGTTCTACCGTCGAAACATACTGAATGCTGAGAACGTTCTTCTGAACCATGTCCCGGACATAGTGGTATCTCATCTCAATGTGTTTCGATCTGTCGTGAAACACTGGATTCTCAGTGAGCTTTATACAGCTCTTATTGTCACAGTGAATGACTGTGGGTTCAAGTTCTGAACTGAACAAGACTGAAAGTAGCTTCCTAAGCCACATTGCTTCTCTGCTAGCAGCACTTGCAGCAATGTATTATGCTTCTGCAATGCTTTGGGCTATGGAGCCCTGTTTCCTGCTAGACCAGGAAATCATTGTCGAACCTAAACTGAAGCAATATCTGGAAGTGCTCTTCCGATCCACTGTATTGCCCATCCAATCTGAATCTGTAAAACCATGGAGCATTACACCTCCACTGGAAGTATATCTGAGACCATAAGCTATAGTTCCTCAAACATATCTCAGAATATGCTTCATAGCAACCATATGTATATGCTTCGGTTCACACATGAACTGGCTAAGAGCATTTACCGCATAACAAATGTTTGGTCTCGTATGTACGAGATACATCAAAGATCCAATGATCTGTCGATATAAGGTGGGATCTTCAGGATCTGAACCTGTAACTTGATCCTGTAGTTTCTTTAGGTTAGAGATCATTAGAGTAGTCATGGACTTGCAGTCCATCATGCCAAATCTGTGGAGCACATCAACTGCATATTTACCCTGTGAGAGAAAGATCTCTCCTGGTTTCTGCCAAACCTCCAAGCCCAAAAAATAGTGCATGAGCCCCAAGTCTTTCATTTCAAACTCTACAACAAGCTCCCTCTTAGTCTGAGCTATCAAGTTTTCCTCTCCAGTGAGGAACAGATCATCCACATATAAGACTAGGATAACTGGATGATTTTGAACGATCTTTATATAAAGATTTGGATCTGCTATGCTCTTGGTGAATCCAAGACTTTGTAGAAAACTGTCTATTCTACCATACCAAGCTGTCGGAGCTTGTTTCAACCCGTACAGGGCTTTCTTGAGTTTGCACAAATGAGATCTTTTAGCATGTATCACGAAACCTTCAAGTTGCTCAATATATACTTCTTGCTCAACTTCACTGTTAAGAAAAGCAGTCTTAACATCCATCTGGTGAAGTTTCCAGCCAAAAACTGTTGCAAGAGAGATAATAATCATAATTGAAGTATACCTGGCAACTGGGGCAAAAATCTCGTCGTAGTCAATTCCTTCTTTCTGAGAGAAACCACGAGCCACCAATCTCGCCTTGTATTTCTCAATACTACCATCTGTTGCATGTTTTATATTATAAAGCCATTTTGAAGTTACTACTGATTTGCCATGAGGTCTAGGAACTACGGTCCATACATCATTCTTTAGAATAGAATCATATTCTTCATTCATAGCATCTTTCCACACTTGATGTTTGGAGGCTTCTACAAATGTGGAAGGTTTTGAATCAATCATAGTATTTAAATTAGCTATGAGACCGGAGTACTTATCTGGTTTCTTGCTTTCTCTGAAGGTGCCCTTGGGAGCTGAATGCTTTTCTGCTTCTTTCAATATTTCCTGACAACAGGCCGGTTTCCTTTTAACATGAGGTATCTCCATTGGAAACTCAATAGTATCCCTTGAGGGGTCCACTGGAAGTTTTGAGGTTTCCTCCCTCTGCTCATCTGGAAGAGGAGAATCTGGAGAATCAAGTGGTAGAGCTTCCTGCTCCTCTTAATCACATGGAAGTTCTCTGGGCCGACGAAAAGTTGTTTCTTCATGAAAAGTCACATCTTTGCTTACTTTGATGAACTTTTAACCTGGGATATAAATCCTGTAAGCTTTTGAGGTTTCACGGTATCCCACAAAAGTTCATTTCTTTCCGGAGGGCTTTAGCTCAGTCCTCTTCTCTTTTGGAATGTGAATATAGACTGGACTGCCAAAGATTCTCAAATGATCAACTGAGGGCTTAATTCTAGTGAAAACTTCTTCAGGAGTTTTCTCTTCAAGGGCTTTGTGTGGACATCAATTCTGAATGTAGACTGCAGTACTGGCAGCCTCGGCCCAGAGAGATAAAGGTAGGTTTTGGTCATACATCATGGCCCTGGATGCTTCACAGATAGTTCTATTCTTTCTTTCAGCAACCCCATTCTGTTGAGGGTTGTATGGCACAGCTAGCTCCCTCTTAATTCCAGAAGCCCGACAGAGTTCGTCGTATTTGAAGGAGTCAAATTCTTTACGGTTATCTGTTTTGAAAACTTGGATGTGTCTGCATGTTTGATTTTCAACAAGATTCTTGAAATCTTGAAATCTGCTAAAAGATTCATCTTTAGTCTTTAAGAAATAAATCCAAGTTTTAAGTGAACAATCATCAATAAAAATGATATAATAAATACAACCATTCATAGAAGGGGCAGTCATGGGCCCACAAAGATTAGAATGAATTAGGTCTAAAATGCCATTTGATTTTTTATTACTGAGAGGATAGGGTTTCTTTGTATTCTTACCAAGTGAACAACCTTTACAAACACTATCATGCTCAAAAGAAAATATTGGCATACCTATCACCATCTTTTGCAAACCTGGAAGTGCGTTGTAGTTGAGATGTCCAAGTCTTCTGTGCCAAAGCTCGCAGAGATTTACCGTCTCGTGAACTAGAGCTTGAACAACCTGACCTGAAAATTTATAGGGTTCACTCTCACGAGTTCCAATAGTTATAGCAGTGTTTATATCTTCATTTGAGGACCACAAGAGGGCCTTCCCTTTGGAGAAAGCTACTGAATAGCCTTTACTTTATAAAACTGGAACAGAGATTAAATTTTTCTTTAGACCAAGAACATAAAGAATTTCATCAATGTGAAAGATATTACCTGAGTGAAATCAGAAAGAGGTAGATCCAAAACCTTTTATGTCATAGGTGCCATCATCACCTAGTTCTACCTTTGCCTTGAATTTCTTGTCTTGATAGTTTGCAAGG
>ML830938.1:5479-16278 GCA_009831015.1 Picea engelmannii | reverse complement strand
GGTACACAACCAAGGATCAATCCAAGCATCGAGCAAGGATTCCCTGGAACACATCCAGGGGCCCTAGAACACATCTAGGGACTTATAACAGCTTGGTCCTAGACCAAGAAACCCATGCCCCAGGCATGGGTACCCTGGACCCAATCCAGGGGCCCTAGACATATCTAGGGGCTTTTATCTGCTTGGTCCCAGACCAAGAACCCCAGTCGTATACTGGGGGCCCTAACAAGGGTCTTTTGCCATGGCATTGACTGTTTGGTCCCAGACCAAGTACCCCAGGAGTGCACTGGGGGCCCTAGATCTCGTCTAGGGTCTTAGCCATCCTCCCGGAGAAATGGCTCTCGCAGCTGCTTATAAATTTAACAATAGAGGCCTCATAAAATTCACACACCATTGTTCTTTCACCCGGAAGCTCGTGTGTGGCTCTTGCGGGACAAGCACCGATTAAGAGGAAAACATCATCAGTTGTGCCCACTCAGATATGATCCTGACATAGTTCGAGAAAGCATTGGAGAGAATGCAGTGCAAATTTCCTCATTTGCTGGCGGAAGTGGGGACGCTTTCGGATCTAAACAGGGAGGAATTGGGCCACCAGAGAGGGCACTCATCTTCCTTCACCAATCAGCATGAGGACGTATCACAGTTTCCTAATAAATAATTACCATGTTAGTTTCATCAAGCAGTTACTTAATAAAAAGCCTTCCTCAATCCAGTAAGACAAGGTGCTCCATAATTTCTGTTAGAAGGTCAGTCAAATAAAAACAGCAAGTCTCTTGTTGTTGCTGTAAAAAGAAATCGCCCAATCTGATAAAAAGGGTGTCTTCTTGCTGAAAATACAATAGATGGTCATTTACTTCTCAATTCCAGTATTGTTCTCTTTCATTCTCTATGTATTTTGTGTTGTGCAGCGTTTTATTTGTATGTCAGTCTATCATGTTGTTGCATTTTAAATTTTGCATATAGAATTGTGGATCAAGAGCGCAGTTTGTGAGCTCTTCTAGGTGGACCCTTAAGCAGATCCTCCTAGGTTGAAGACTATTTAATTATATTTTGCATGCATCCATTATTGGAGAGCGAATTCTTGTGGACCTTTTAAATGTTGACCTAGTTCTCATGCCTATTCTTAGTAGTACACCCTCTCTAGGAGACCTTTCATGTTATCCCTTTCGTATTTTAGGATGAGGCCGAGTTCTCCTTGAGAGCGTTCTGTCCACATGTTGTGATATGGTCAACCATGGATTGAGGAGTGATCTAACTACATTTTTTTATTATTTTTTTGACTTGTCATGGAGTTAGTTAGCAAAAAATAATATTTTATTGTATGAGAGAAACGACTCTCTCTATAAAGAGGAGCTTTTTGCCCATTGTAAGGGTTGTTGAGACTTTGGGGGATTGAGGAGCTCTCCCCTTTGACTTCATTTGTACATCATATGTTGGGAGCTTGAATGGAGGATTGGAGGTATAATTTGATTTTATGTGAGGCTTTCACTATGCACTTAGTTTTCACATGTTGATTTTTGTATTAGCATATCATTGTAGCATGTTATGAATGCCTTGAAATGAACCATATTTCATTTGGATAGAAAAATGTGAGGATGTTAACCCTCTTATTGCTATCGTGGTTGTGTTAACCTTTCTAATAAACCCATTTTTTCTAGATAAACATAACCTCGCTTTCATGACAATGCATAAGTATGGCACTTCTAGCCTTCCAAGCTAATTTTTTGTTCTAAAAATCATCAAGATAAAGTTGATTTGTGGCATGCATAGTAGCCCCTATTGCCTTACATCTTCATGCACTTGCCCTCTTTGATCTATGCTTCCTTGACTCAATTTTCCCAGGGTATGATTAGGTACTTGGTCTTGGGGTTTCTACCTTCATTTTTCCTTCTCACACCACTCATTATTCCACATATATTACAACCTTGTTTTGTTAAGGCTTACTCTTCACTAAATCACCTTGTGCCTCCACTTTATAGCCTTAGCAATCATATTCATAGGGAAGCTCCCCTTGAGTTGGAGAAGAGCCAAACAAAAGTGAGAGGAAGAGCTATTGTGGTGACAATGGGTATCCTTCCTTAGTTGCAAGACTAACCTCTTGATGCTTGGGACTTTACATCATTTGGGGGTGCTAGATTTTGTTGTAACATTTTGGCACCTTTGTCAGGGATAAAGTCTTTTTTCTTGGAGACATTTGTAGATCAGCCACATTCATTGATGAGGGTGTCTATTTGAAGATATTATTCTCATCTCAGTGACTCCATTGGAGTAACAAAGCCTTACCCACAACCTCTCATATCCAGATATACCAATGTCCTCAAGCATTAAATCTATGCAATGTATGAAGAGAACTGAGGTACTATCAAGCTGCTAAAACTGATCTGTCTTTGACCAGATTTTATCTCTAAGTTTGAACTTCCAAAACTGTCCTTTGCTGCCTTTTAGGACAGCAAACAATTAGGTAACTTTCTGCTGGTAATTTTCATTGGTTATGTGTTGTTTGAGGTGCCCTTGCAAGTGTTTGACATTCCAATGTTAGCACATGCAAAAAAACTCAAACACATAACACTCCTCAGATCTTTACAACTCTAAAATCTTGATCTAACAATTCTAAGCATAAATGAAATTGACACATAAGTTCTTGGTCAACATGACCCTGGAAAAACCCCCATGGGGAAAACCAATTTGGAGTAGATGTATATAGAAGGCCTCAAAGAAAAATGTACAACACGAAAAACATATACAAGTGAACCTCGTACAATAGCAACCCTTCTCGGATGCCTTGGAGTCCCTTGAAGATGTTCTTTCTAGCCCCTTGAAGCTAGGCGCCCTTTGCCTTGGTGCGCCGCTATTCCTTAGCTAGTGCCTTGACCTCTTGCTTTGCCTTTAACCTTGCTTGTGCCTTTGAACCCTTGCCCTTGATCTTGCACCCTCCTCTCAAGAGTGCCTCCCTCCAAGGATAGGTGCGCACTAAGCTTAAGTGCGCCCCTCCTCAAGCAAAAACTCCACAATAGAGTGTGCCCTTCCTTGTCATGCACCCTCCATCACCCATAGAGTGCACCTCTCCTCAACAAGTAAGTAACCTCCTCAAGAAGCACCTCTTCTCCCAAGAATGCGCCCCTCCACAAGCTATTGCGCCGCTCTCTAGATGTATGCGCCCTCACACAAGAAGTAGCCCATACTCCATGGTAGACTAGTGCCAAGATAAAGCTCCTCCCAAACCCTTGACCTCATGCGCCTTCTCCTCCTCAAGATATGCGCCCAAGAGCTCTTCTCCTTCTTCTCTCTTCTCAAGTGAAGAATGAATCTCATCTTTGCCCTATTCCCTCCTTTAGCCTCTCTTTGGCCAAACCCTAAAAGGTCAATGGCCTAGATCCAATATAGCCATGTCTAATCAATGGGTGAGATTTAATCCTAAAATCTCACTTAGGAAACCCACTTTCCTTAGTTTGCCTCATGTCCTTTAACACACCCACAAAGTGAATTAAATGTCACTTTAATGACTTAAGTGACATATTTCACTTTTGACTTAAACTCCTAAGTCAAAGTGAAATTAGAACATAAAGTAAAGTAATGAGGGTAATAGTCTCCCCCTTTGTGTTTAGAGACTCACAAACACAAGGGGACCACTTTCCAAGGTACCCAAATCTCAACAATGTACAGCATAAGAGGTCCAAAATATGGGGGGTGCCTAAGCTCAAAAAGTCTACCAACACCCATATAATCAGTTGCATTGTCAGTAAGAATTTGTACAACATTTTCTTCTCCCACTTCTTGAACAACTTCTTCTATAATTTCATAAATAAGTTGGGCACTCTTAACCTTGTCTGAGGTATCCACTAATTTCAGAAACATTGTTCCCTTTCGACAAGATCCGAGGAAGTTTATCAATGTTCTATTCCTCTACTTTTTCCATCGATCACTCATGATGGTGCACCTTGATTCTATCCATGACGAATGAAACTCGACAAGTATAAGGTTGATATCATCAACGCGCACTAACAACAAATTTGTCCTAAGGCTCTCAGATGTAGAGGCTTTGAACCTTGGATGTGCAATAGTGATCGCATCAATCATAGATTGCAAGGGCTTATGGCATAGTTGAAAGGGATGTCAGAATAGTATCAAAAATTAGCATCGACCTTCCTTGCTTGACTATAGACATTCTCTTTCCAACCAGTTCCATCCAACCTAGGTTGGGCACTGGGTTGTATGCAGAGAGAAATTTCCACCTCTAATGCTCAAATTTGTATAAATGGGAGGAGAAGGTGGCAATTTGCTTTAATTTTGAGGTGTGCATGGAACATGAAAACTTGGGCCCAACATTTAGAATTCAATGGAGAGAGGTGACAAGGGGGTATTTGAAGAAGTTTGGCCGCCTCTGAGATTTTCCATTTCTGCATTTATTCTTGCTTTCTTGGGTTTAAGCTCATTGATGGTATTAATGGCCAAGCTGGCTTGGCATTTGACATCTTGGCCAACACCATTGCAAGGACCAATACATTGGTCGGAAATATGGGCAACCTTTAAGACCTTGAAAAACCAATAGCAAAATATAAACCTAAATAACCCACAAAAAATACCCAAAAACCCCTAAGAATTCCTAAAAAATGTTCTTGTAAACCTAAATAACAAACATCTAATAAATGATGAGAGCAATGTATAGGGGTACCTCCAAGGATAAAAAAGAAGCTAAAAGAAGCTCGTAACAATCACTTGCTAAGTAAAACCCCGAAAAACCCAACTGTTTTTAATGCCATAGATTTCTAGTAGTGTTGGTGGATGGCCCTAGATGGGTCACTTTGTCATCTTGTAGCTTTGTTTGTCACTCATAATCAATTGGTAGAGAAGAAGTATCTCAAACAAGCGGAAAAAATTGAGAGAAATCACCCTTAAACAAGGTTTTATAACCTCTGAGGCATGATTGATAATCAAATCGCAATCCATATAGAACTCGTGAGTTTGATTTGCGTTGAGTCAAACATGGTCCATCCAAGTTTCACTTTGCCCTACTTGGAAAAAACCTTTTGGAGGCCGATCCGATCCAAACTCACCAGCTCATGATTTAAAGCGCAATTCTTGTTACACATATTTACTCTAACACCCTCCCATAATGGTCATATTAAACATAGTTGCTTGTCCCAAAATAAAAGCAACTTATCTGGACCAAGCAAGGTGTAAAAGGTGTTTGCAGCCCACTTCTAAGTTATGTTACCAATAAATCGCTTGAAATGAATTGCATGATATGAAATCAACGCAACTAATATAGAACAAATCATGTCACGGACCATCTATTTGACAGACTCACTAGTCGGATGAGACTCAAGTTTGGTTGAAGAATGCAACCCCTCTATACCATTGACTCTTGTTCTAGTTCATTGTAGAAGCACTATCTTGCTTCACTATATAGAAGCTACTTTGCCTTCACCTAAGGGTTTTCTTCCCTTCATCATTTTCACCACCAACAACAGATAACACACAATAAACATGTTGCTTACCTTTTATTTTTTGTCTTTTGCTTGGCGATTCTTCACTCGTTGAGGGAGTTCCTCAAACCACATATCCTCTAGAGTTCTATTGTACCAACTGGGCCTCTTTGTTATTTGTTCTACCCTCCAAATCAATGTTGCCTTCTGCCTGATTTGAATATTTTTCAACCAACTCGTTGTTGAATTCTCCTTGTACACCAAGTTTAGAGGGTTGCTTTTCTTCTTGCATTTTCTTACTATGCAGATGTAAAATTTCTGCCTAGAGATTGTTATCTCAAATTTTAATGCAAAGCAGAAATTTCCCCTGTTTGACTAGAGGTTTCCCGGATTTTAACCCTATGAATTTTTAGCCTTAGGGTTCTTGTGAAATAGTGTCTAAAATAGCAGCAGAAAGAGTACAATATTTCACTTCTAAACAGTCCAAACTTTTAGGTAATTCAAGGAGAAAAGATACCAAACAACTTCGATAAGTTCCATCCCTCTAAGGCAACTTATCCCACATAAACAGATCTGAAAATTATATTTTGGGGCCAAGCCACGGGGAGAGAGCAATAGTGGGTAGGTCCCAAGTTTGGGGCCAAGCCATAGGGAGAGAGCAGTAGTGGGCAGGTCCCAAGTTTGGGGCCAAGCCACAGGGAGAGAGCAGTAGTGGGCAGAAGAGAGATATGAGCAAAGTGAAGTGCTTTGCTTGTAAGAGGATGGGGCACTATGTTGGACAATGTCCTAACAGGAAGAAGAAGCAGGGTGGTACGACAGCTACAGCAGATGAGGCAGAGTTTCGGACACAGTTTGAGAGGGAGTGTGCCTTTCTCCTTTGTTGCACTTCAATTGAGACGACACCCAGTATCTGGTACACAGACAGCGGGACTTCGAACCACATGACTAGTCTGAGGGAGCATTTTACTAATCTCAGAGATACAGAGGTCAAGATGCAGATTGCTCTTCGTGATGACACCTTAGTCAAAGTTGTTGGGATTGGCATGGTTACCTTTCAGAGAGATGGCATGCCACCTATTTCGTTCAGGGATGTTCTCTACGTCCCTGGGTTGAAGAAGAATCTGATTTCAGTTTCCACTCTACAGGATAGGGGTCTTGAGGTGTCCTTCAGAGAGACAGAGGTCCTCATACACCCTAAGGGGTCCTCTCTCACCTCAGGGCAGGTGATTGGAGTGAGGGATGGGAAACTATTCAGATTGTTTTTCAGCCACTTCACACTTTGGCAGCGAGTGGCGACGGCAGCAGTCAGTTATGTGAGTTATGGCATCGGAGGATGGCTCACCTTCATCATGAGGCTTTTGGAGGACTGAGAGAGATTGTGACAGGTTTTCCACAGTTCAGTTCAGAGCATCGGGATGTGTGCAGAGGGTGTGCACTTGGTAAGTTTACCAAGGCGTCTTTTCCCAGCAATGACAGCAGGTCAGCTGGGGTACTGGATTTAGTACACACAAATGTGTGTGGGCCTATGTCTCGGGCATCCTTGGGTGGTTGTGAGTAATATCTCACATTCATTGATGACCACTCCAAGAAGACTTGGATCTATTTCCTGAAAACCAAGAGTCAAGTCTTCAAGAGGTTCCAAGAGTTCAAAGCTCTTGTGGAGAACCAGATAGGAAAGAGGATCAAGGTCTCGCGGTCAGATAACGGAGGTGAGTATTCCTCCAGTGAGTTTGTGGACTTTTGTGCCCATGCAGGGATCAGAAGACAAATGATCGTGCCTTACAACCGCCAGCAGAACGGAGTTGCTGAAAGGAAGAACATGGCGATTACAGGTGGAGCAAGATATATGTTGCATGATCAGAGTTTGCCTCTATACCTATGGGCAGAGGCGAGTATTGTTGTAGTTTACCTGCAGAACAGGAGCCCCCACAGGATTTTGGGGAAGATGACTCCAGAGGAGGCCTTCACTGGTAGGAGGCCCGATGTCGAGCACATCAGGATTTTTGGTTGCTTGACTTATTCTCATGTCCCCTCAGAGAAGAGGTCAAAGCTAGACCCCACATCCCAGCAGGGGATTCTAATCGGATATTCAGAGGTCTCCAAAGCCTACCGGATTTACATTCCATCACTCTAGAGAGTGGTGGTGAGCAGAGATGTTAGATTTGAGGGTAGGACTTTTCAGATATCTCTCGAGTTGAGAGTCAATGTTAAGGATGATGCAAAGGCACAAATTGATGTCTCAAAGGGAGCATAGCCTCAAGTTTCTGATACACCAGTTTCAGGGGTGACAGGATCACCTTGCAAAGCTTCAGGTTCATAGTCACAAGGAGTTCAGGTAGAGCGTGTAGAGGCTTTAGGATCTCAAAGTGTTTAGTCTAGACCTGAGGTAGATATTCTTGGGCAGGGAGATCTTACTTCTCCTTTGACTACTTCAGGGAAGAGGAAACCGAGATGGTCTCAGGAGACCCTGAAGGAAGCCAAGGAGAACGTAAGAGAGCCCAAGAAACAGTTCAGAGTGAGAAAAGCACCAAAGAGGCATGGGTTTTATTTGGCCATCATGACGAGTATCTCAGATACAGAGCCACGTACATTTGCGCAGGCAATTGACCAGTAGGTTTGGCGAGAGGCTATGCTAGAGGAGTATGACTCCATTATGCACAATGATGTTTGGGAGGTGGTTCTGAGTCCAGTGGGAAAGTCAGTTGTGACTTCCAGGTGGTTGTACAAAACCAAGTATGTTGCAGATGGCAGCATAGAGAAACAAAAGGCCCGTTTTGTGGCACGAGGATTCTCTCAGGTAGAGGGAGTCGATTATGATGAAACTTTCGCACCAGTTGCGAGATACACCTCGATTAGGAGTATTATTGCCATAGCGGTGGAGATGAGTTGAAGGATACATCAGATGGATGTAAAGACCGCATTTCTCAATGGCTTTATACAGGAGAAGGTGTACATCGAGCAGCCACAGGGGTTCGAGGTGAGTGAGAGGGAGTCTCACGTGTGCTTTTTGAGAAAAGCACTATATGGTCTGAAGCAAGCTCCCAGAGCTTGGTATTCATGCATTGATACATACTTGCTTCAGATGGGTTTTGAGAAGAGCGATGTTGATCCTAACCTCTATTACATCATTAGAGGTGAGGACATGCTCATTCTCATTTTGTATGTGGATGACTTGTTCATCACAAATGCAGAGGATCTCATAGTTGAGTGCAAGTTGGGACTTGCATCAGAGTTTGAGATGAGTGACATCGGTTTGATGCACTATTTTCTGGGTATGGAGGTATGGCAGGAGGAGGGTCACACCTTCCTTGGACAGGGGAAGTATACTGCAGATATTTTGAGCAGGTTTCAGATGGAGGACTATAGGCCTATGTCTACTCCCATGGTCACCAACTGGAAGAAGCTTAGCGCTTCAGATTCCCAATTGGTGGATGCTACAATTTATAGACAATTGATCGGTTCACGGATGTATCTGGTCAACACTCGACTAGATATTTGTTTTTCCGTGAACACTTTCAACCAGCATATGGTAGAGTCGAGGAGTGTTCACTGGATTGGGGCAAAACATGTGTTGAGGTACATTGCAGGGTCGGTTGATTATGGCCTGGACTATATCAGAGGTGATGGAGTCAGTTTGGTTGGCTACACAAACTCAGACTAGGCAGGATGTGCTACTGACAGGAAGAGCACCTCTGGGTGTTGTTTTTGGTTGGGGTCAGGACTTGTTTCCTGGTACAACCGGAAACAGAAGTCAATTGCTTTGAGTTCTGCCGAGGCAGAGTATATGGCGGCCAGTCAGGCCAGTTGCGAGGCCATTTGGCTTCGTAAGATGCTGGTAGGATTATTTGGTCAGTAGTTGCCTCTGACCATCATTCACTGCGATAATCAGAGTTGTATCAAACTCTCTGAGAATCCAATTTTCCATGATCGGTCAAAGCATATAGAGATCAGATACCACTTCATCAAAGATTAGGTTCAGAGAGGGGCAGTACAGTTACAGTATTTACCGACTGACGAGCAAATTGCAGATATTCTCACCAAGGCCTTGCCAAGGGGAAAACATGTCTACTTTAGAGACAAGATGGGCTTGGTGAGAAACACTTTCCTCGGTAAGAGGGAGTGTTGAGATTTGTGTACCGAGGGAAGTGGTCCCCTTGTGGTTGTGGGTCTTGTTATCGCGCAGTTTGTATCCTAGGTCACAGGCTACAGGATAGTGGACAAACTGGCGTAACAGGAACCTTCCCCACCCAATGTCACCTCGATGGGGAGGTTCTTTCTGTTTAGGGAGGTTAGCCTAGGGGAGACGTCCCCGGTAACCTGGGGTTTGAAGAGGCAAAGAATAAAAGGTGAAGAGTTAAGGTTTTCCCTCCTCACAGGTTACCACCAGTATCAGATAATCCGACTAATCAGCCAATAAAGAAGTGAAGTCCCTGTTGAGAACACCTGCCCGGAAGAAGACAATAACAACACAATATGTATATTTGCAGGTTATAAGTCAAAGGGTTAGTACTTCTTGACTATCTGATTTCATTTAATAAGCAATATAATAGATAAGATGAAGTCAACGTTCTGCTAAATAGCCTATGCAAGATCACCAATTCATCAATATCTACAAAATGACTAAGCCAACAGTATTTTCAATCAACAAATTGCTCAGTAAATGCTCGACGTTATCTTTTAATTGCTTATTTGCTAGTTAGAAGGCTTGCTGCGTCAAGTATGACGTCAGCCTAGGTTAGTAGCGTTAGGGTTAGTTAGGGTTTTAAAAAATTAAAGTTTTAAAAGATGATTTTGCACACTACAAGCTCAACGTTGGAGAAATTACCAGTGCCTTAGGGTAAAATGGAGTCAAAGCAAGGGCAAAAGGTCTCGGGAGGACTTAAACTTAGAGACTAGAAGGTAGGGTTCCAAGATGCTGCAATGGCAGGGCCCTAGAATCAAAACCCTAAGGGAAGGAGGCTCACTCTGGTGTTGCTTAAGCAAGGCCTCGTGCTCCTTCCTCTTTCTCTAAATACACTTGGCAAAACGGCTAGCTTCAAAGTACAGATTTAAGGGAGAAGGTGTTGCAAAGGCAAGGCCCTCAAACCCTAGGAGGTGAAACCCTAGGTGTAGTCCAGCTAGGCCTAGGACGTCTCCTCTTTTCAACCTATAACCTCAACGCTAGCTCAGAAGAAGGGAGAAAAGTGTAGCAACGGCTAGGCTATATCTTCCTTTATCAATGGCTAAAACAATTTCTCAAACAAGGGGACATATAGCAATGACCTACTTGTGTGCTTGCTACCTAGGGTTTCAAGATTTAGCAATATAATAGCAAAATGTAAGAAATTAAGCCTACAACCATTCATTTAAGAAGTTTTGCATGAAAAATTCACT
>ML830937.1:74410-88026 GCA_009831015.1 Picea engelmannii | reverse complement strand
ACATGCAGTTCCCAGGGTGACAAGTGTCAACCCTGGTGCATGCAAATATAAGCGTCGAGCTGAACCGTGGGTGGGGGATCTTCCTCCATTCGAACCCAAACCCCTGTGCGTGGAACTGGTATGCCATCTGCCAAAATACTCCGGTTTATCTCTGGAATCCGTAAAGCCTATGTTTGGTCCTGAGGAAATCGTGTACACTCCTGTCTAGAGCTGTGAGTCTGTGTCTATCTCTGAGAAATCCCATGAGCACATTTCCTGAACCGAAACCCTCTGTTAAACTCGAGTGGAAGAATCCCTGGTTGTTTGGGAAAAGCTGAGCTAGCCTGTGCGTGGAGCCTCTGTTATGAAATCATGCCTGAGATTATCCTGTGACAGCTGAACCATTTTGGAAAGCACTTGTCTGTGTTTTGCGTGGATTACTGGGACCACATAGTGCTGGACTGCGTGAGGCTTGTTGGCCTATGAAGCGACTCCTCCAGGTGAGAGAGTGCACAGAGGGAGAAGAGAACTCCTGGAAGGAACCCCTGTAGCTGCCATAGAGCCCAGAGAATTCCGGTCCGGTCTGTTCCTGTAACCCAAGGTAAGGGAGACTGGCAGTCGAAGGACTTTCTAGGTGACAGAGAAGGTGCACTCTCCTGGGGTGGAACAAGCATGTGGGGAATGCGGGTATGTGGGCAGCGAGCGTGGGAGTTTCCTGGGAGAACTACTTCCTGGTGAATGTGAATGTGTTGTCTTCCCTGTAACCTTAGCCTGAGTCTAGATTCCTTGCCTGGGGGTGGAGCTCGGTCCCAGCTCGGGGGTGACCTACTATTGAGCTGATGAATAGTGTGGTCTAAGGCTGGGAGGTTCGTGGAAGGCCTGCACTTGGTTGGTGTTTTCTACAACAGATAAAAGATAAGTAATCTGAGTTATGTTTATCACATTTGACATGACTGTGGTGTTTTGTATCATGTTTTCCGCTGTGTGAATGAATTAATGATAAATTCTATGGAATGATTAATTATAGCAGTACCCATATATTTTACTCTATGTTTGAGTGTGTTTAATTATGTTAAAAGAATTTTCTTATGATTTCAGTACGAATTATGTAATCCTTTCATGCATAAAGGTAAACTAAGAGTGATTGGAAACCTCGGTAGTGAATGGGTACACTACAAATTGGTATCATAGCAATTTTCACGCTACAGCCACCCTGTGGGGAATTCATATATGACAAGATGACCTTTGGGGTCATGAATGCAGGGGCCACTTTTTAGAGAGCCATGGACATCGCTTTTGTGGGTGGGAAATACAAATTCATGGTCATATATCTATATTACATTACCATTTTCCCCAAGCCTGATGAAGAACATTTGCAACATTTGGAGAAGGTTTTCAAGAAATGCAGAAGGTACTAGATATCTCTCAATCCTAAGTAGTCTCACTTTTCCATGCCATAACGGAAGCTCCTGGGCCACATCATATCAGTGGGAGGCATAAAAATTAATCCCAAGAGGGTTTGTGCCATTCAAAAAATTGAGATCCCCGGAAATAAAAAGGTTATCCAATCTTTTATTTTTAAGATAAACTTCCTCAGACGTTTTGTGCCAAATTTTGCTAAAATTCTGAAGCCTATTAGTAACTTGTTTAATAAAGATGTTGCGATAAAATGGTTCTTGGAGAAAAAATCATCTTTTCAAGTAATCAAGAAAGCTTTAGTCGAAGCATATATATTGGCAATCCCTGACTATACCAAAGAGTTATTCATATTTTCCTTTTCCTCAATGGAAACAATTGTTGTTGTATTGTTGCAGAAAAACGAGGAAGGGCATGAGTAGCCAATAGCCTTTTTCAGAATAAACGTCTGAGATGTTGAGATCAAGTATGATATATTACAAAAACAATATTATTCACTGGTTAATCACTCAAGGCATTCTGGTTTTATGTGCTATAGTCTATCATAATGGCCTTTGTTCCAAGCAGCAGTGTAAAAGAGATTTTGGTTCAGTCAGATAGCAAGGGGAAAAGAGGAAGATGGATTGTCAAACTGTTGGAGTATGACTTACACATAAATCCCACCAAGTTGATCAAGGGGAAAGGACTGGCCAAATTAATATCAAAATCAAACTGCAATGCGATAAAATTTCATGAAATCTTCACCCAATCAGATTCACCCATCATACAACCTCGAGAAGACAACTTGTAGGTATTTGAAAAATACTCCTCTTCGCCTTGGTATAAAAACATCATCTATTTTCTACAACATTTTGATTGTCCACTAGATGTGAAGAAGACCAAGGCTAGGTCTCTCAAGTTGAAATCCATCAGATTCTTCATTTCAAACCAAAACCTATATTGGAGAGATCTTGCTGGCATCCTGTTAAGATGCCTTGATGAAAAAAAAGCTAAACAAGTCACAACAAAAATGCACAGAGGAGTGTGTGGAGGTAACCAACATTGGAAGTCCACAATGCTCAATATACTGAGGGAAACATACTACTGGCCCACCCTTTTCTCCGATGTGTTTTCCACTATTAGAGCCTGCAATGAATGTCATATTTTCACAGAGGAAACAAAAGTTACTATCACTTCCTCTGAAACCTATCCAAGCCAGCAGTTTGTTTCAGCAATGGGGATTATACTTCATAGGAGAAATAAATCTACCCTCTAGTGGACAACACAATTGTATCCTCACTGCCACTGACTAATTTACCAAATGTATTGAGTTTGTTCCCACCAGGAATGCCACTGACAAGGTAATTATGAATTTCCTAGAAACTGATATTTTTTCTAGATTTGGTTGCCCCAACAAGATCGTAATAGAAAACACCCAAGCATTCAAGTCCAAATCCATGATTGAATTATGTGGGAGTCACAACATTTCCTTGACACATTCCACACCCTATTACCCTCAGGGAAATGGCTTGGAAGAATCATGAAACAAGACTCTCATTAGAATCATCAAAAAGTTGTTGACTGAAAGCAAGAAATCTTGGGACTCTAAACTCAAGTATGCCTTATAGGATAATAGTATCAGCACTAAGAAGTCTCTGGGAACCTCACCATTCCATCTTGTTTATGGCATAGATGTTGTTTTTCCTACTCATCTCGGTATACCAATCATGAAATTCTTGCAGGAAGATATTAAGGATCCCAATGACACCCAATGAAGGATATTCCAGATTATAGAAGTTCAACAAAGAAGAGAAGCACTTGATCAGAGGAAAGAGACATTCCAAAGCAAGATCAAATCATCATTTGATAAGAAAACCAAGAAGGATATTTTTCAGGAAGGTGACCTAGTTTTGAGATGGGATGTCAAAATGCATGACAATTCCAAGCACGATAAATTCAACAACCTATGGTTTGGCCCTTTCAAGGTTATTTAAGTTCTAGAAATCAACACGTTCATCCTGCACAATCTAGATGATACAGAGATATTTGGAGTCCCAGTAAGTGGTCTCTTCCTGAAACACTACTTTTTTTTAGGATGGGGGAAGGTCCCTCTTGTACCATAGATGCTTTATTTTATTGTTTCTTTTGATTAGTTAGTTGTGTGTGAATAAAGACTCCATATCCCAACAAGGCACCGGGGTATAGTTTCATATTTTTTTTTCAATAAAATGTATGGTTGAGGGAAAGTCATAGATACATAGGGCTAAGATCCATAAACAAGGGTAAGTGATGAAAGGTAAGAGTAGTTATATAATCTCAAGGCAGTGATCTATAATTCCTATCACCTTACAAGGATGAGATATCCCCAATTGGAGCCAATGTTGTAACCTAGGTCTGCATCCCCTACCCCTCATCTCTTTTTCGCATGCCTTCATCAACTTTTTCCTTTTTCGGGTTGGTTAAGTCTTTTCCCATTACTGAGTGAATTGATTCTTGTTTTCTTCTATATTATTTGAGTCTTTGGGCATTTCATTTTATGTCTTTCATGAATGATGAAATATATTTCATGTTTGGTTCAAGTTACTTGTCATCATCTTTTCTGTGGATTGATCTCACCATAGGTTCCCCAAGATTTTTTCTATGTATAGGAAATGCCCGTGCACACGACACGAAAATCGGGAACAAAAAAATTTGGACTTAGACTGTGGGAACATATGGGTAAATTTTCAATGGTAAAGAACCACCAAGAAAATTATATCAACGACTGTCGTCCATTTGAGGATGTATAATTGTGTGGATTTTAACACCTAGAGTCATCATAATACCCAAAGCTCGAACTTTCGAAGACATGAAGTCAATATGGGTCGTCCATCTATCATGAAACGTGGTGACATATCATCTACTTCGATGATTTTCACTTTGGGGGTTTTCATGGCACAAACATTCAAAAGTCCCAAAGATAAAAAGACTTGAAGTCTTGATGTGAATCAGGACCATACATCAATGGAGACACGTGGAAGCAAATCATAAACTTCGAGAGTGTTCCTCCGAGAGATCTTCACACTTTACATTTGAAACTCTTGAAGCCTGGATCTCCGAAGAGAATCTATACCGTTCATGGGTCACGACATGTGGCAGCTGATCATAAACTTTGGGGATTCTCCTTTGGGATGTTTGAGAGCCCTAACAATTGAAACTCCCAAAGCTCGAAGTGTCGAAGCACGTGGAAACTAGCAGTTGAGACACATGATGCACTCATGAGGCTGGACATGTGGCATTCATCTCAGGTCATTTGTTTGTGTCATTCTCACATTTCCACATGATACATGTCATCTTTCATTCCAAGAAATCTCAACATCCATGAAATCATCCGACATCAGGTCACCACATCACTTCGATGATTTTCCTCTGGGCGATTTTCATGCTTCACGTTTGAAACTCCCGAAACCTAGAATTTTGACATGGATCTAGATGGTTCATCCATCATGATGCATGGCGACATATCATTCACTTCGGATATTTTCCTCTCGGAGATGTTTCATGTTTCACATTCAAAACATCCAAATCCTAAAAGCCCGAAGTGAATCTGGACTATTGATCCCAGGTCAATGAGAGTCATCGATCCTTGCAGTAGGTAAACGCCAGTCAGATCTCGGATCATAATCAATCAACAACTATAGTTCACTACGACGACACAAATTTCTTAGACGTTAATTTTCCAGAGTAGTCTTGTAATTTAAACCATGGTATTTATGGAAGGGTACGTCGCAACTTTTGGTAAATTGCTGGCCCAAAGGTAGTATGAATGCAAACCACCCTCAACAGCCACCACAATCATGTGCTTGAATGACATCATACCACCACATCACCTCACACGTCATCTCTCCTCACCCCACTCACTACCTTTGCCCCTCTCACCTTTTGTCACCTGTTCTCCACTCACTTCTCGCCTATCTACTCTTCCGCTCCCTATGCGCCACCTATATCCCTCACTACACATCATCTACCCTCACATCTATTCATCATGTTTCTTGATTGGATGCTCACCTCCACGTCTCCCATCATGTCCGATGGGCCGACAATCATTCTACTGAAACCATTTCATAAGTACAGATGGCAGTTGACAGGGTCGATACAGATGGAAATTGACGGGGTAGGCACAAATGGTATAGATTCTGCCTGGCTTCTGAAAGCTCGGGCATAGATAGAGAGCTAAGTCTCAGTCACATTTGGCACAGATTATTTCTAGAAACACTTCAACAAGCTCTTCTCATGCAACTAGTTATCTCCAGTGGTCTCCAACAACTTGCACGCATGCCAATGTTCAATGTAGAACTTTGTTTTGTCACCCCATGGCCTATATTTTTCCAATTCAGTTTCTTGAGCACATGCATCAGTTCTATCGTAGAGACAATAGTAGCTTTATTTGATTAAGTCCAGCATTTTCCTAGATTAGATGAAAGAGTGGTCTTCTGTGTGGGATAAGAACCACTACTATTGTTTAATTCTGGTATCTTAGTGAAGTTAATATTTTGTTTTACGATTATCTCCCTATATCGAGGTCTCATTCCCCTAAGGACGAGATTCTCTGCAACTCTTTTAAATAGTTATTTTTTGGATATTGTAAAGGTCGGGTATTTTGAGGAATGAACAACAATACAATAAACTAGTTGGACTCGTTTCATGGATGGATTAATGCGCTCTACCTTGTGAACATACTTTTGATGATTGTTTTGTACAACTCTTCATGTGTTTTCATTCTTATCTTGAATGCAATTTTTTATTTGTTTGACGTACATTTAATTTCCTTTCAGCTATTATATGACTTATTTTTACTGATATGAAACCTGTCAAACAACTAATGCTTTGGTAAATATTTATTTTCTGCAACCTGTGGGAGTTATTGTGTTTGGATACATGTTTGATGTCTTGAAATGATATTTTAATTATTGAACTTCTTGCAGCAGATTATTCATTGAGTAGTTTGTTGTTTCTCTCTGTTTTTTGTTACTTCATTGTTCTATCATTAGTGTGCCATCAACCAAGAAGGGTTCTCATCTGTATCATTCTTCCATTCAAACATTTCCTTTGTCTGGATAGAATAACCCTATGACCAACCAACAAAAAGTTAAAATAAGTAATCATTCTAAACTGATAGGTGGCCTAGCTTTTCCCTGTAGCAGTCAGGTGCATACTTTAGGACCAACACTATCAATCTTCCTTTGAGATTCTATGGATCTTTGAAAGACTATATCTTCTTCAAGGATGTCTCTTCTTGTCTCAATCTTTCTCTGACCAGGGATGTCGATATGGAATGTCTTTGAAGATTCATCGTATCCTTTATTTTTAAAGGATCTAAATTGGAGTTCTTCGGGAGTTATGTTTTTCAAAGTGTGGTGAAGACACTTKTTCTAAACAAATRTTGTGTCATGCATGTTTMTTCCCATAGAATCATAGAAAGATTCAGATCATGTATTATTGCATTGSTTTCCCCAATGATGGTTCTATTCTTCCTCTTTCWCAATTCAAGMTTGGAATGCAAATAATGTTGATTCATAAAGAACATGGACAATAAAATTAATCTATTGCAGGAAGGCGTCATTGCGAAGAGGTGGTAACAAATTGCCATTCCTTTTCTATAAATAGCGGAGGAATATGCCGCTAAACCCATAGCAATTTCTTTACAAATTGACATTGCAATGAATGGCTTTATAGAAAAGGAATGTCAATTGGTCACTGCCTCTTTGCAATGACGCCTTCCTGCAATAGATTAATTTTATTGTCCATGTTCTTTATGAATCGACATTATTTGCATTCCAAACTTGAATGCTAACCAAGCTTTGCATTTAAAGGTATTTAAAATTGTACCCGTGAAAGGTATTTGAAGTTGTACCATTGGGAGGTATTTGACCGTTCTACCAAATACCTTCCAACGGTACAATTTCAAATACCAGTAATCGTTGTAAAATTTTACACCTATCTAAAACATATCTTCCAGCGGTACAAATTCAAATACCTTGGAATCGTTGTAAATTTCTACACCCATCTAAAACTTATTTATTTAAAGTTCTATCATTAAATCTAATTAAATACCAGCATAGCCATAAATTTGTGGCTGGTGAATGTTGGTTCCCAAAACCTGAATAGAGAAATGGCCTAGAGGTGGACGGA
This sequence comes from Picea engelmannii, assembly GCA_009831015.1. NCBI lineage: Eukaryota > Viridiplantae > Streptophyta > Pinopsida > Pinales > Pinaceae > Picea > Picea engelmannii. Next base: position 80,481 of record ML830937.1, on the reverse strand, counting down.
ATGAGTTGACTGGAAGGAGGCAGTGTGTCCGAAATGTGGCTGGTGAAGGTCAAAGGTTTAGGTTGGCCTAGAAAATGAAACCCTAATCACTTATACATGGTAATCACCTAGCAACCATAGTATATTTTAAATATGATTAAGTAAAAGTAAAAAAATAAACATGTAAACTGATGTCTTTATAATAGTGAGATGTTAGTTATTGAAATCACAACCATTGATTTATTGGGATTACTAAGAATATTCTATCAATATTTAATCTTGTCTATACAAAACTGATTAAGCACTAAAAACCTATTAAATGTGCCCATCATCAATAAGTGTATGACTTTCTACTTAATAACTATGCAACTTCATCTCAAGATGTAATTTTCCATTACTTTGGAAATAAGTTAATAAGTTTTACCAACATAGTTATGACTGTCCTCCTCAATTTAAATCTAAAACTGTCAATTTAAGTCTGCAATTATGAATTCTCGTAAATTTCAATCTATACACTTAAGGGTGGATAGGTTGCAAGAATAAAAACATTCAAATATTTAATCTCTCTGCTTTCCATGTGAAGGGACTATATAAATTGTTACAAAAAGCATTTGAATCTTTGATCTCTCTGCCATCCACAAGAGGGACATTTTTTCACTTAAATTTTTGGCATTGTCCAATCCCATAACTAATCCACTCTCTAACCCTAATTGGTTTGGTGTAATTTTGAGGTTTTTGAGGCATTTTGGTCACGAATCCTAATTTTTAATGTTTTTTAATAATTATTTTTTTTGAAAATTAAAAAGAAGCATATAATTTCTATATTTTTCTTTATTGTGTACATGTTGCAATGAATCATAAAAGAAATCAAGACATGAAATATATAGACAGTTGAAGGAGATGGTCACTGACAACTGGCGGGTGCGAAGAAATAGTAAGAAAGGGTCATCTCAATGGTTAAGAACATGTGTTTCCTCTTAAAAGGTCACCCTTTCAAATCCAAAGGGGGTAGGGTATGTATACCTTTGTAGACTTTACTAGTCAAATCGCTAAGCGTAAGGGGGTCCCTTGTCCCTCAAACAAGGGGATCTCATACACCGATTTGATGTGCTAGCTTGGCCATGAAAATATATTATTATTAAGTCTTGTTAAGATTGGAAATTTTTTGAGTGGTTTCATATCTTTCTTTCCGAGAACGTTTTGGACCTCTTTACAACCCTTCATATCAAATTCATTCAATTTTCTTAGCCTTTTCCAAATTGGTTCTTCCAAGTTAAGAACCAATGTAATTTTATTTTCTCTTTTCACTAACATTGAAATTAAGGTTGTTAAAACATTAGCTTAGAATTCAAATTGTAATTCTGTGCTTGGAAAATTCCTTTCTAAAATATTGTTTAAAACTATTGTAAATTTTTTATTAAAGTCTTTAACTTTTTCTTTATAATGCATTAGAAAAGAAAAAAATTCTACTATTAATGAAACTATAATGGTTTCTTCTCTTAATTTATATATAAAATCTTTTTAAAATTCAGTTCAAGATAATATGAAACACTACTTTTAATTCTCAAATAGTTCCTCTAAAAACTAATCACCACACAATATTTAGATAATTATGGATAACATAAAGTTAAAGTTAAAAATCATGAAAATAAAATACACATAATTAATTTAAAATATATTTGATAAAAAAGTGATAATTAAAAAAACATGTATTGAAAATAACAATAATTCTCAAATAGTTCCTCTAAAAACTAATCACTACACAATATTTAGATAATTATGGATAACATAAAGTTAAAAATCATGAAAATAAAATACACATAATTAATTCAAAATATATTTGATAAAAAAATGATAATTAAAAAAACATGTATTGAAAATAAAAATAGATTGAAATTCTTGCTAATTTAAATAGTATTATAATAATCCATGACAACAAATAAAGATACAAAAATTCCAAAAAAGAAAACACCTTGAATCTAATTAGAATTTCTTATAATTAGCTTTGAAATAATTCTTCACCACAATTCTTACAAAAATTTGGCTTACGGCCAAAAATTCCTTTCTCTAAGGTGGATCCCCTAATTCATAAGCTAAAATTACAACTTAAACTTAAAATAGAATAAATCTCTTAAAAATATATATATATATCTTTGAAAGATTCGACGACACCAATGGACTAGGAAATTGGATGGATGCAGGCTCGACATCATATTGGACTCACTATTTGAACAAATATTCACACAACCAAAGGTATGGAAAAACATATTGATCTCTCTATGGTGAATCTCAATTTCTCTCTCAGTTTTGAATTGCTAAGTACATATTTCTATTTCTTAAAGTAGCGATTCCGAAACCATTTTCACGAGATATTTTTGCATCTGGCCGCGACTTACTAAAGTTATTTCTTTGACATCTACTTCCCGTTTATTAGCAATATTCTTTAATTCTACTCTTACTTCATCCATTGGCCAAAACTAGGTAAATAGTTCGACTTTAATTATTGTTTAGTAAACAAAATTTTGAGCAAGTCATCCATTCATTGTTTAGTTTGCCTTGAGATGGCATGGATAATTAATATTGTACTGCTCATTTTATTCTATCCACCTCATCCTGAGGTGGAATCCTGATATCATGGTTTTTTTTAGTGTGACCCTTCTAAATTCTTCTATGTATTCAATACGATCATGTGTTTTGGCTTTCTTTTCATTTCATCTTATTGATTATTTATAAAGGATTGAAAACTATAATTTTTCTTCTTAAAGTTTTCAAGTTTTCTAGTGTTGAGTAAGAAATACCTTTTGACTGGTTCATGTTCTTTATCTATGTCTAAATTTCTTCCACAAACAGAGTAATAAGTATAATTTTTCTTCTTCAAGTTCTCTAATATTGACCAAGAAATACCTTTTGACGTGCTCATGCTCCTTATCTGTTTAAATTTCTTCCACAAAGGGAGTAATAAGATCTCATGATTATTTGTTGTATCTTACTTTTTTCTTGAGGAAATCAAGTTCCATTTTCATGCCTACCTTCAACATCATGTTCATTAGCCATGGATTTATCAATAGTATCATGAGAGATATGTCCTCCAATTATATGACACTTTTCCCAAAATAAAAGGGGATTTTAGTATTAAAAATTCCAAAATATGGAAGAAAAAATGTCTCTGCGGTTTTCACTCTTACAGCGGGACCGATATTTCTTTGTCTGACAGGGAGAGTCGGGTCTGTTAAAGTTGGTAGGTTTTCCGCATGCTTATTTGAGTGATTTATTCTCGTCTGTATATATGTTAAATTTAGTAGTGTGGTGGGACTCACCAGATGGCAGTCCTCCTTATCTTCTTTCAATCCGAGAGTCATCTCTGCAGGTGCATCGGGAGGAGGTTTGAGATTCATTGGTGCTATCTTCAAAGCCTTCCAACCCCTTCAAAGGTTGGAAATTAGAGGAATCCCTTCAAATCCATCCAACCCCTTCAAATTTAATCCCGAATGGTTATTCGATGAAACATTTCACAATATCATAAAAGATTCATGGGTCCCGTTTAGTGCATATGGGGCTCCTGTGGTGATTCAATTTGCATCAAATTTTAAAAACTTGAAACAAGTGGTACATGAGAAAAGAATTAGAGATGAGAAAGATCTTTCCTTAGTCAATTCCCAGTTGGAATTTATCCTCCATTTAGAAGGGGATGGACACAACTCTATAGCTTCAAAGGAGGCTCTAAAAACTCTAGAATTCAGATAAAGGAAACATAGCGGAGAAAGGCAATTTGGAGATAGAAAATTCATGCCAATTGGTTTTCCAAGGTTGACGAAAATAAAAAATTATGTCAATATTATGCAAAGGGGAGAAAATAAGCTAATACTATCTATATTCTAAAAGATCAAATAGGTAGGGAGGTCTCTTCCTTTGAGGATATGGATCAACTAGGTCGAAATAACTTTCAATCCCTATTCAAGGAACCCACCAGAATGGAAAAGATAAAATAATTAATCTTTAGGATCCAAAAGGAAAAAAGTGTTGGTCTTGATAGATGGACAATCAATTTTTTTTCTGGATTCTTTGATCTTTTCAACCAGGACATGCTCAGAGTGGTGGAGGAATCTTGGAGGGCTGGTGCGATACATGTTCCTTTCAACATGACTTTCATTTCCCCCATATCAAAGACAAACAATCCCCATACCTATTATGATTTTAAACCCATTTCCTTATGTAACTGTATCTATAAGATAGTGGAAAACGTCATTGATCAAAGGTTGAAAGTGGTTCTCTAAAAAAATAAATCAAAGGAACAATTTGGTTTCGTCATCAAATTTAGGAAGCAATAAGTGGTCCATGAAGGCTTATGCAACCTCAAGATGTCTAAATCCAAAGGTGTTATACTAAAAATAGATATTTGGAAGGAATATGAGAGGGTTTTTTATTCATATCCTTACTTTCTCCTTACTCCTTTCATTACTTGGGTGATTTAGTGTATTAAAACAATGTCATTTCTGGTCCACATCAACAGGGTATCTTCTCCTTTTGTAAATTGGAAAGGCAGTTAATGAAAGGTTTTTGTCTCTCTTCTACTCTTCCTATTGGTGGCTAAGGGTCTAAGCAAATCTATTGACCATGCCACAATTCATAGGGAGTTCTAGTGGATTTCTTTCACATACTCTTAGAATCACCCATCTCGTGTTTGTAGACGATGTTTTCATATTTTTCAATGGATCTTTTGAGGATGAGGAGAATCTTGAAGAAATATAAATTCTTTTTGGCAATGCAAGTGGGATGTTGATAAATCATCAGAAATTTTTTGATGATTTCTGAAATGTGAGAAGTTGAAGTTCAAGTCGAGGACTTCAATGAAGGACTCAAATACTTTGGTTGTTTCCTATAAAAAAATTATTTGATGAATGAATCGCATTGGCTTCTCGTAAAATTGGAGAAGTGTTTAAAAAATTGGTGCTTCTGATGGTTGTCCAGGGCTAGTTGGCTCGCTCTTGTGAAATCGATGCTCAAAGATATACTAGTATATTCGATGTCTCTCTCCTAGATACCCAAAGGAATTCTGTAGAAGGTTCTCATAATTTTTTTTAACTTAAATATGGTCTGATTCTCAATATTCTTACACTCAGCCTTGGACCAAATGGGATGTTCTAGCCAAACGAAAGTCCCTCGAGGGATGGGGGCCAAAGAATATCTTCTTGTTCTTCAAATCCATGGCTGCAAAGGTGATTTAGCGTCTTATTTCCACTTCTATCCTATGGACTTCGATTGTGGCTCAAAAATAGATCCATCATGATTCAATCAAAGACTGGATCTAAAAACAAAACAAGGACCATCCAAGATTCTCTATAATATAGAAAGTGGTCATGAAACCTTTTTCAGTCATTGGCTAAGGTCTGGCATGGAGAGTTGGAAGAGTTACAAAAGTCATAATCGGCTTGCATCCCTAGCCAGGAATCAAGAACTCTGATATTCTCCCCATTAACATCATTGAATATTTCCATGACTCCTAGATCTTCTTCCTGAACCAAGTGTCTTCTATAGAGTGCAACACCATATGGTGACAAGCATGGAATAGGGTGCAAGAACTAGGTTTGGAGCCACACTTCTCCCCTTCTTGGGACTACTGCACTCGATCTCTTCATTTCATCCATATTAGGATCACACACAAGGATAATGAACTGATATGGAAAAATGCATCTCATAGTCAATAAAGTGTCCCCTAAATATGCATCTCACCTAAATATGGAATTGTACTAGAGGGAGCTTGAATGGTGGTGGAAAATGGAAAATAAAGTGTCCCCAAAAATGAAAAAATACTTATGTGGTGTGCACTAAAAATAAATTCCCAACATGGGATAGGATGGATAAGTGACATATAGAGGAACCTCGATGGTGTCGTTTATGCAGAGCTGATGTTGAATCCATTTTCCATCTCAATGGCAGTTCACCGATAATATTTCAAAGGAAGCTTCTTTGGCGGTCTATATAGCTTGTGTCTAGGATGGAAATTTGAAGGAGGATGCTTGGAAATCTTGGCTTAAAAGAAGAGATCATAGGAAAATAAAATGCTTTCCATTGTTGATTAGTTGGGGCACATG
>ML830937.1:51727-63337 GCA_009831015.1 Picea engelmannii | reverse complement strand
GAGGAAGGAGGAAAGGAAAAAACAAAATACAAAGAAGTAAGGGAACAAGCTACCAATGAGGATATAGATAGCACAAGAAAGGGGATGGGACAGGGGGGTAGCACAAATCCTATGGAAGGAGAAACCAGAGATACCCTCACCATATGAAGGAGGCAGACAAAGATGCAGAAATGACTCCAAGCGAGGTAGGAACATAAGATCCTGATCTCATAGACATTGTGGAAAGGAAAGGGATCAATCTCTCGAACATATTGGAGCAATGGAAAAGGCAGGGCGTTGACAATGTACCAGCGGAGCAACTAGATCACATCCAATACATGTTTCTCCTAAGGGAGGAAGCCAAATCCAGAGGGCTCAAGTGCACACATGGGGAGATAGGACACCTATGAGTCAAAGTACGCAATGGACAACCACAACTCTCACCCAAGCAGATGAGAACTAGAAAATGAAGGAAATCAAATAGCGTAGCCCTACAAGAACTAGGATCTTTGTTGATAAACTCACGTAAGATCAAAAATATATTTCCCAACTCCCCCCAACATGTTTAAATGAAGATTATAACATGGAATATAAGAGACCTAAACAACCCACGAAAGAATAGAATTCTTAGAAATAGACTTAGGAAGGAACAAGCGGACCTATGTTTCATCCAACAGACAAAATTCACTATAGACAGAATGGAAACAATCGGAAAAAAAAATTGGAGCAAGTACAAGATGGTGGTTGTCGAAGGACAACAGATGGCAGGAGAGATCCTCACCTTGTGGAACTCACAAGTGATGAACCTAATAGTAGTTGAGGCTACCAGGAACACACTTTAAGTTAACATGCAAATCATTGGGAATACAGAGATGATCTTATGCACTAATGTGTATGGACCTCAGATGCCAGAGGAAAAGAGAAGAATGCATCTAGACCTAGAAGAGCTATAAACCCACTCCAACAACCTCCACTCGATCCTAGCAAGAGACTTCAACATCATCACATCACTTGCAGAAAAAAGAGGGGGCACCAAAAGATTGGATAGAGATGTGGAAGAATTATCAACATTCATAGACACAACAGAGATGGTGGACATCAGAACCAATAACAAAAACTTCACTTGGAACAATAAATTGACAAATCAACATGATGTTGCGACAAGACTGGATAGATTCTTGGTGTCGAAATCCATCATTGTGCAGGGGTTAACTTTAGATTGCAACATCCTTCCCTGGGGGGTTTTGATCACTGGCCAGTACAACTACAAGAAGACTTCCCAACCACCTAGAAGAATAGACCTTTCATATTTGGAAGGAAAATCCAGAGGGATCAAGTGCACACACGGGGAGATAGGAAACCTATGAGTCAAAGTAGGTGACGAACAACCAAAAATCTCACCCAAGAAGATGAGAAGGAGAAAAATAAGGAAATCAAATAACGTAACCCTACAGGAACTAGGAGTTGTGTTGGTAAACTCATGTAAGATCAAAAATATCTTTCCCAACTACCCCCCCACATGTTTAAATGAAGATTATAACATGGAATATAAGAGGCCTAAACAACCCACAAAAGAATAGAATTCTTATAAATAGACTTAGGAAGGAACAACTGGACCTATGTTTCATCCAAGAGACAAAATGCACTGTAGAAAAAATGGAAACAATCGGGAAGAAAAATTGGAGCATGTACAAGATGGTGGTTGTCGAAGGAGAGAAGATGGCAGGAGGGATCCTCACCTTGTCGAACTCACAAGTGATGAACCTAATAGCAACTAAGTCTACCAGGCACACACTTTAAGTTAACATGCAAATCATTGGGAATACAAAGATGATCCTATGCACTAATGTGTATGGACCTTAGATGCTAGAGGAAAAGAGAAGAATGCTTCTAGACCTAGAAGACCTAAAAACCCGCTCCAACAACCTCCACTCAATCCTAGTAGGAGACTTCAACATCATCACATCACTTGCGGAAAAAAGAGGAGGCACCAGAAGATTGGATAGAGATGTGGAAGAATTATCAACATTCATAGACACATCAGAGATGGTGGACATCAGAACCAATAACAAAACTTCACTTGGAACAATAAATGGACAAATCAACATCAGGTTGCGACAAGACTGGATAGATTCTTGGTGTCGAAATCCATCATTGTCCAGGGGTTAACCTTGGATTCCAACATCCTTCCCTGGAGGGTTCTGATCACTAGCCAGTCTAACTGGAAGCAGACTTCCCAACCACCTCGAAGAATAGACCTTTCATATTTGAGAAATTATGGATTGAACACTGTTGTGGGTGGAAAATCCCTCCTACAGACTAGCACTAAGGGTTTTATCATGCATGAAAAAATGACCTAAAGATTCTTACTTTTTACCATCATCCCATGCCTAAACCCCCATTACTCATATGTAAATACAAGGCTCGAGGGATCAAGTTGATGTACCTTATTTTTCATGTTTGATGTAGATCCCTTTTTGCGCTTCATCATTCTTTGACTGCAACTCTCCTCCCAAAGCTGACCTACATTCATAAAAGACGAACAAAGAACTACATGCATTTGATCTATGAACTAATGGGTTATAGATTTAATGAATGGTGTAATCAATATTCAAATAATGACAATATCATGTGGCGGGACGGGAAAATAAATTCTTTTATTAACTTTACAATGATACCTTACAATGATAAATTCGACTACTGCTCCTTGATCCTGGTCCTGGGATCTTCTTCCACTGTCTTCCAACTGCTTTGCTCTATACTTCTCTTTGCACAAGGATGGCCAAAGGTTGGGACAAATGGAATGCTCAATCAGGTGTAGTTTCTTTACTATGATTTTCCTCTTATCAAATGGGAACCCTACCCCTTATTTTATAGGCTAGAAGGAGATATGTATTTGGTTGAATGATCGCCCATGCATGGCCGAAAGGATACCCAAAGCTGTGTGTTCCATCAACAACTTTCCTTTCTTCGTGATTTTGAAGGTCCATGTGGGTTGTAATGGGTCAGCTAGCATGGACATTGTAGATACACGCGGGCTGTAGTGGAGCATGGTGTGTGGGCCTTTAAAAATGGAGTTTTTAGAAGAGTTGTTCAGTCATGTCTTGGAAAAGAAGGAATATGGGATGGCGTGATGCCAGCTAAACATGCTTGGTGCAAATTAGGGTTATAATAGATGCTCTCTAATGTGTGAGGTCATAAGAGCATATGATGGCCGAAATACATTATCAATCTTCACCAACATTCCAAACAAGTGAGCCCAGGGACCAGAAATCGGGAGCTACCATCTACAAAATTAAAATTGTCAGGACACTTGGGAAAAATCCTCTAGGGGCCAAAGGTGTCAAGACGCAGAGGCAAAGTCATACAAGTCTTGCGTATAAGGCATGCTTCATATGGTTCAGTTGAGAGAAACATGGAGCCAGAATTAGGCCAAAGACATAGGTATACAAACATGATTAACAAAACACACAATGGTAAAGTCCTTCGATGTAATTTTAACGAGCCCAGAGAGGGTAAAATCGATGGCTTTTTATATTTAGAGGGTCTGAAGAAACGTAAAAGGAGACACCACTATGGTACCTTTTTCTAAGGTAGTCTAGTCGGTTCTAAAAGGGGGTAAATTAGCATTTAAAAGACATCTATTCAAAACCATTTTAATGAGTGTGATAAAGACAATATCACTCGACAATTTTTTCATTTTTAAGGAGACTGAAAAAATCTTAACTATGGACTCCATCATGAATGTTCTTCTAGACGAATTTAACGAGTGTGAAAGAATAAGGTCGCTCGACGATCTTTTCAATTTTAGGGAGTCTGAAAAGAGCTTAACTATGGACTCTGTGGGGGTTTCTTTTTCATAAATTTAGTCTCTCATACCCAAAAAAGGGTTAAAATTATACCTAAGAATACTCTTCTAGAGAACCGAGGCCTCTAGAGTATACCTTTGTTCGTATAGTTGACCATCCGAGCTAAAAAAGGGGTAAAATACCACCAGACATATGTGCTTTCAAATTTCAGTTTAACGAGTGTGAAGGTCAACAAGATCGCTTGACAATATTTTCATTTTTAGAGGGTCTCAAAAGGGCTTAAAAGAAGACTCGTGGGGGCTACAAGTCATGTATGAAACTAGTTCAGGTAGAGTCTGATGTTAGGCTCAGACCAAGAGCCTCTTCTATAGTCAACTTGGAAAGTCTCCCAAAAGGGAAGAAAACACAAACCACAGTGTAAGTCCTCCTGCGGTATAGAAACCCTAGTCATGAACTCAAGGATAACCTCATGTAAAGGATAACCTCATGTAAAGGAAATTCAAAATCCAAGAAATCACGCAAGTGAGGGTCGACAGTCCAAAAGGGTGAAGTAAACTGACCATACTCAATATGATGATGGAATTTCTGGCCAGGATTGGCAGAGTCTATCAGTGAAGAATCATGAGAACGAGGGCTTGAGGATCTATAAACAAGGAGATCAGACTCAAAAGGATACTCAAGCCCACTTGGACCAAGAGAGGGAAGTAAGGCTTCCCATGCCCCCATTGGATAAACTAATGGATCAATTGTTGAGACCAAGTCTCGAGAGGGAATACATGATTTCATCGGTTCCTACTCATAAGCAATTGAACACCGAGGATAAGACGCCACATAATTAACGTGTGGCAGGATAGAGTCTACACAAATGCTAGGAACATATAAAGGGGTAGCCTAAAATAATGTTGAATTAGGATGGTGATTATCAGATGCCAGTTGGTCGATAGTGACAATACTTCCATTGTGAGGGAAATTCATCACCCGAAAGAGCGTAGACACTACAACATTCATAGCATATACATAATCACACCTCAGAAGAATATTGAAATCTAATGGGCCTTGCACCACTATAGCATCAACAAGGACAATCTTCCCACCTAATGAGTTAGGCAACTGAGGAAGAATCCCGAAATATTCACTAGGAAGTTTGTCAAAATCCAACAGCTCATGTGAAGAGCACACAAGCTTGGGAGATCCAAAGACTTTCCAAACTAAGGAGGATAAAATACTTGCAAAGGCTCCTTCATCCAAAATACATCGATAAATGTTTGTTGAATTAACTTCAACCCTTATTTGAAAAGGTGCGACATAAGGAAGACGAGGCTCAATAAGGTCATTCCAATCAAAGGAAACCATCCTAGGGCCTGGAGGGGGTGTGCTCAGAACGAGCAGAACGCCCCCTTGTTATGAAAATATTGAACCAGAAATGCTAAAAACATAGTCGATAGACACGCCACTCCCCAAAAGAAGAGTGGGATCATCCATTGACTACATCGGCATGACCGCTTTCCCAACCAATGGTTGAATAGGTTGTGGGACTACATGGTCTAATGACACCTCACCCCCCAAAAGAGGAGTGGGATTAGTCGATGACTACATCGGCATGACCACTTTCACAACCAATGGATGAATAGGCTTCAATACTACATGGTCTAAAGGCACCTCACCCCCCAAAAGAGGAGTGGCATCATCCAATGACTACATCGATATGACCACTTTCTTAGCTAATGGCTGAATAGGCTGAGAGACTACATGGTCTAAAGACACCTCACTCCTCAAAAGAGGAGTGGGATCAGCTGATGACTGCATCTACATTATCACTTTCTCAACCAATGGTTGAATAGGCTGAGAGACTACAAGGTCTAAAGACACCTCACCCCCCAAAATAGGAGTGGGATGAGTCGATGACTACATCGACATGACCACTTTTTCAACCAATGGTTGAATATACTGTGAGGAAACCTCGACAGACTCAGAATCAGAAGAGCTTGCAGACAGGGACCACAATCTTTGTATGTCTGGAATGTCAGGGCATAAATGAGTAAGGTGATCTCCCTTGCAAAGCTTACAAGAAAACTTAGGCTTACGTCCTATTCGTCTAGGTTTCTCAACAGAATAAATGTCACCAGCATGACTGGTAGTGGCTAGTTGCACATATCCAACATGACTTGCAGAGGTTGGTGATGGATCGATAACATGAATCGTAGATGCTACAGATCTACTGCCAGTATGACTAGTAGGGACTGGAATTTTCCCCCCAGCATGACTTGTAGAGGGTGATTGATTTCCCCCAGCATAACTTGCAGAGGTTTTTGACCTATCTCCAACATGACTCACAGAGGTTGGTGATTGATGCTTCCTATTCTTCCTCTCTCTATTTCATTTAGACTTTTGGTTACTAGTAACTGTACTTTCAACAAAGGTGGGAGAAGGAAGAGGAGAAGATTTTTTTGATGAAGAAACATCAACATGGTGCCCATGACTTAAGGTGCTTAACTGAGAAGCGTCGAGAGCATTTGAGACATTTGGAATGGTACCCAACCAAGCTGGTAGTCCCACATTCAACCCAGGAATGTAGAAAGTGGCCATCAAAGGGACACCAATGTTTTCGAAGAAAGGAAAAACACAAGAATCCCCTAGTGAAGGGTTTCCTTGGTTGGTATCGTCAGGAACTTTAGCCATGAATATCTTATGCAGAGGTTCTCCCCTTGTGGGATCGTTCAAATCCGTAAAAGTCTCACACAATAACTCTGAAGAACCGGTGTTATCAAAACAATGCTTATAAAGAGGCGACTCCACATTTCTAAGAAGAAGACTGAAAATTCCTCTCAATATGGAAAACGAAGGATCATAGAGAACACACTAAAATTTCCTAAAGGAAAATCAAGCAAACGACTAACTAGTTGGAAGAACAACCCAACACTAGAGAAACTTACCAATGCAAGTGCAACTCGAATACAGAAGCACCCTCTGGGTATACTCTACAAAGCGTGGCCCAATGTCTTCCCTAGGTACTGTGGTATACCCCCACGGTCACCTGTGTAAGTCCCTAAAATAAAGGAAACTTTGTTGCCAGCTCATGAAGAATCACCAGGCGGGTACAGTTGACAATTGGGTAGACTGCAATGAGTAGGGTATCAAGCCCGAAAGCTATCAAGGGTATCGAAATCAAGTGTTCTAGAAGATGAATGAGGACCTCGAACGAATTCTATACCCACGAAGCTCCATGGAAAATGCGATCAACGAAATCCCAAGACAAGTCCTCTATATGTGTTCCCCACTACGTCTGGTCTAGATTTGAAGGGGTTATCTCCGCTACCTTTCCTCACGCGACCTTGTGTTTAGCCTCTATGTTAGAGGGGGTGTCCCAAATAACTTCCACGATACTGGACTTTTAACACTCCCTAGCATAGTCTCTTATGTATGTTTTGAAGCCTTGAAGAGTTTCATCTCCAAACTAATTCAAGGCTCTATCATAATCTAGTTGATGGACCCTACAAACATAAAGTCTAGTAAATTTTAATTAGGGTTATTTTTACTGGCTTGATTTACTCAAAAAGAGTACGGTAGTGCAACTGTTGTTGTCAAGACTCTTGCGAAAAATGCTTAAATTGATATGAACACTAGCAAAGAATGATTATATTTCTTATTTTTTTTCTTTTTGAAATGCTTTTAAAATTAGAAGAAAACACAATGCTACGCTAATTTCTTTTTCTTTTTCAAATAACAATGCAAAGAAAATGCCAGGAAAGAAAGAGATCTAACAAACTAAGTTTTTTTTTTATATATATTTTCTGCCAATCAAAGAAGAAATAACAAAAGATTCTAAAAGAAACTAATGAATGCATGATTCATCCCCCCCCCCCCCNCCATGAGGGGGAATATTTTTCAAAATGAAACTCACTTTTCTTAAAATTTCAAGCTAAAAATAACTTAAGAAAGCTAGGAAACACAAAAAATCTTTTAAATGAAAAAGCAAGCTATGTTGGAATACAAACTAAGCTAAAAATGATTATGAAAGAGACCATAAAGAAACAAGAAAACTCTAGGAAGTAAAAGCTTGACACGGAAGAGGATGATTGCCTCCTCAATTTTTTTTAGACAAATACACGACTGTCACTTCAACAGCCAGTGTATGGATGCAGGCTGCCCAAAGACAGGATGCATATGCATATGTGTAGGCCCACTATAGGCTGCATGTGCCTCTCTTTATCCTCAAAATAAGAAATACAAGCGGCTAAGCTAAGGAAGGGAGTACTGGTATTGAGAACCAAAATCCCTTGAAGACAAAAGAACTTACTTTGACAGAAAAAGATGCAAGGAAAAATCTGATCTGAGGTTTTTATGTGACTATGGACTGTTCAATCATAGGCCTAGAAGGACCCAGAAGATCCCTGAGAAGGATCACTTCTACAAGGGAGAGGATGACTCCCTCTTCTTGAGAAGGATTTTTTGGGTTCTCAGACACGTAGCTAGCACTTCATGAGCAAGCATATGCACGCGGTCTGTGTGAAGGTAGGGCGCGTGTACACACATGCAAGCCTTATACAGGCTGCATGTACCTCTATGACTTTCCGAAAAGAAAATGCATCAAAGAAAAGAAAGTAGAGAGCACTGGTATGGAAGACCAGAATCCCTACTATCTTAGACTCTTGTAGAAACTCACAAAAAATATGATGAAACCAATTTAAAACTACCAGAAAGTATCCCCAGAAAATTCGAGAGATCCCCAGTATGCTCGCCAATTTAGTTGTGGGTGGGAAATACCTCCTACGGACTAGCACTAATGGTTTTATCATGCATATAGAAATGACCTAAAGATTCTTACTTTTTACCATCATTCCATGCCTAAACCCCCATTATTCATATGTAAATACAAGGCTCAAGGGATCAAGTTGATGTACCTTATTTTTCGTGTTTGATGTCAATCCCTTTTCACGCTTGGTCGTTCTTTGTCTTCAACTCTCCTCCCAATGATGACCTAAATTCACAAAAGATGAGAAAAGGAATCCAAATGCATTTGATATATGAACTAATGGGTTATAGATTTAATAAATGGTGCAATCAATATTCAAAAAATGACAATCTCATGTGGCAGGGCACGAAAATCAATTCTTTTATAAACTTTAAAATGATACCTTACAATGATAGAGTTGGCTACTACTCCTTGATCCTGGTCCTGGGCTCTTCTTCTATTGTCTTCCGACTTCTTTGCTCTATACTTATCTTTGCACAAGGATGGCTAAAGGTTGGGACAAAGGGAATTCTCAATCGAGTATAGTTTATTTACTATGATTTTCCCCCTTTCAAATGGGAACCCTACCCCTTCTTTTATAGGCAAGAAGGAGCTAGGTATTTGGTCGAAGCACCGACAATGCATGGCTGAAAGGATACCCAATGTTGTGTGTTTCGTCAACAACTTTCCTCATTGTTCATGGTGGTGGTGCATGCATAGGCACTGCAGTTTCCTTTGTCACTATTTTCTTCTTCTAATTGCCTTTGGGAAGTTTCTCACAACCACCTACTTGAAAAACAGGAGATGTGAGAGAAAACCATATTTTCTTTTTCTTACTGGCTGAGGACTAGTTTTTCCTCATTGTTATCGGTGGTGGCACATGCACAGAAGTTGTTGTCATATTTGGCCCTATTTCCTCCTCCTCAATGCCTTTGGGAAGTTTCTCACAACCACCATCTTGAGAATCAAAAGACGACGAGAAAATTCAGTTTTCATGGGGCATAAATGATCTCCCCCCCGAAACTTGATTTGTTCTACGGTATTCTTTCAAGAAATTTATTTGGTCAAGGGCCAAAATATCATTGAGAAACTTCTTTTGATGTTCACAGAGTGAGTCCACTAGATTATATAGACGATGGGCACATTTAATAGGTTTTTAGCACTTAATCAATTTTATATCGACAAGATTAAATATTGATGGAATATTCTTAGTAGTCCCAATAAATCAATGGTTGTGATTTCAACCACTAACTTCGTCACTATTATAAAGACATCAGTTTACATGTTTATTTTTTTACTTTTACTTAATCATAATTAAAATTTACTATGGTTGCTAGCTGATTACCACGTATGAGAAATTAGGGTTTCATTTTCTAGGCCAACCTAAAACTTTGGCCTTCACCAAAAACATTATGGACACACTGCCTCCTTCCACTCAACTCCTTCTGACTCCTTCTGTCCACCTATGGGCCATTTCTCTTTCCCGACAATTCAGGTCTTGCAAGACATCTTTTTGTGAACCAACGTTCACCAGCGGAGGAACGTGCTACTAAAGCCATATCTATTCTTGGTCACCTCATGTTGGTGAGGTGAGCATCTCTTATCTGAAACTATATCTATCTTCGAGTTACTATGGCGGAGGATAAAAAATATGAACATGCTAATCGTCTACATAATCTATGCTAAGGTCATCTCAACGCTGACCAACTTCAGGAGAAAAGAGGAGTTTGCATTGTAAAACTCCTGAAGGCCGAATTCATGAAGTAATATTAGTCGTGAATATATGGATCCATGTGGCTAGTTCTCAACCATCGATATACAAGGGACACGTGGCGCTAGATCCTTTAGTTCAGAGACTAGGCACTAAAGGGAATTTGATGGGTGGTGTGTCAAAAAGCTATGAATCCCAAAGTAACGAGAGTGATCGATTTGAAGATGATTTGGGACTTTTTCTCACTATCAAATATAGGTTGTTCTCAACTCGACATTGACCTACTCTGGGAACAAATTGGAGATTACACGGAAAAATCTCCGAAAGCCAAAAAAATGAAGTGAAGAGAACCATTGATTTGAGTACATATTGGATCCCTCCCAGATTGTTGAATCTACGCCATGGTCAATTCCACGTTGACTACTTCGAGAGAAATGAAAGAGGATAAGACCAGAGTTATGAGGTACAATGATATCACCTAGGATGACATGACCCAAGATTGATGTGACATGTGTCACCCGTATTTGTACGTATCACATACCCTATAGACCCATTGGGATGTGACACGTGTCACCCCTGGCCCTTATACGTGTCATCCTGTGGTACATGCCCACCTGGCCGACGTGGTTGGTGAAGTGACCGGTACTACAGGAGTCCAAGACTTCGGGACTCCGAAGGGTTTAGGGTGTAGTATGGTAGAGAAATGAAAAGACCTGAAGGCCAGAGCCACATGGAAAACTTATAGGACTTTGTAAGTTTGAAACTTTGGGTGGTCTTGTGCATAGATAGAAAAGAGGCATGAAGCACTGAAGTGTTGAATTCCTCCACAACTGATATATGAGAAGGATATTAAGTCTAGTCATGGGATTGGATGTTGGATGGTATTCTACCATGGAGAAGGGAGCTTAGAAACAACATGTGTGAGGTGGATCCACATGAGTGCTACATATCCCTCAATCAATGAACACCCGAAAAACTTTGGGAAGCCATAACCTCCAACTCGAAGCTCGGATTTGAGCCTGTTATTAGTTATTAGAATGCTACAGGTGAGTAGAAGAGGATAAAGACATTAGACAGAGGATATGAGATGTTAAGGAGAGTGAAATTTTGATGCCCCATCCCTAGGAAAGCTATTAAGGCATCGGGTGTGTTACAAATATCCTCAACCCCAGGTGCATGAGGCGAAGGGTCCTTATCCTCCTTTGTCTTTTTCATGAATAGTTGGTTTCCTAGTAAGTTGGTTTACGTTGAAGGATGGGGTTTTTGTGCTAAGACTCAAAATGGTCTAGCTAGGAAATTACACATAATTTTTTTTTTATTGTATTCAAAGTCCTAGAAGTAGCTACTACTAGTCCTTTAGATTCAAGAGACAGATCTTT
>ML830937.1:15563-25616 GCA_009831015.1 Picea engelmannii | reverse complement strand
CATGTAGTATGATCTCTTGAATCTAGTGTATAATTCACTTTAGATTATTTTAGAAATATGTTGAACTATTATTACCTACACTAGAAGAATATTAAGAACAAGGCCACTTCCTAATTAGAGCATCCACATAGCTTGAAAATAAGATTTTCTATAAATTGGAAACAAATAATTATTTCAATTCATAAAATATATTACATGTGACTCTATAGAACGAAAGTCTATTCAATGTTGCATTGAAGTGTAATAATCACATAAAATAGTTCTAAAATAATTTAAAGAGATAAAGAGATTTTTTCATGTTATTATTGTTAATTAATCCATAGCACTAATCATGAGAGTCATCTTAAAGAAATTGATTAATAAAGATGAAAAAAAAAAAGAAAAAATAAGAAATTACGTACAAGCAAAAATAAAGTAAAAAAATATCTTGAAACTTAAAAGGAGGCTCTGTAACTTTTATGATAAGAATAGAATAGATAGGAAAATATAACACCTACTCTAGATTATCAACTATAATTAATATAATAAAAAATATATTTGATACAAGTGTCCATAGGGGATTTTAATATCATAACATTCCAAAAGATTGTAAAAAAATTTATGAATAATGTTTTAATTAGATATTTATGAAAAATAAAATATAAGTGAAGCTTAAATTCTTTTCATTCAAAGAAATTCACCACTTAATTATTTTCCTAATTATAAGACTGATAAAATAAAGTGAAGAAGTTTCTAGCATATTAACTTCTTTCTACTCAAAAACAAATAAAATAAACTCTTAAAATACTATCACTCCATTACTATCCACCCTCTCATAAAATATGTTATTGATGCAAATCAGTAAAAAGTAAAAGGAGGTTCAAGTTTTACTATTTTCTTAAATATCTTAGAGGGAGATTTGGTTATCTAACTATCTAATCTTCAATAAAATGTGTTACTGATGCAAATCAAAATATTGAATGGAATTTAAACCTTTCTAAAGTCAAACAATGAATTCAGATTTATATAAAATTATATTTTGTAAATATCAAATAAAATATTAATGAAAACTTATTAAAAACCAAATAATTTAAAATAATATTAAATATTTTAAAGTTATTGAAACAATAATTAAATAAAAATTTAATAATTTAAATAAGAATTTAGTTGTCTTGTTCATATTATCAGCATCGATTATAAAGATGGCAGACACATATACTCATCTCAAGCCCAAACGGTGTATGTTCTGCTCACCTCTTCAATAGAAAACTTAATATGCATGCTAACAGCTACAGAGGTGCATTCTAATTATTAGAGGGCATAGACCTAAGCCAATAGTAGCTATACTCACCTTAAAAAATCGGTATGAAAAAACTAATGACACATTCATGCATTCAATATTTTCTTATTTTCTTTGGCTTCTTGGCTAGGGAACGACTTTTCCTCATTGTTCCCAGTGGTGGCACATGCACAAGCACTACAGTCGCCTTTTGCACTATTTTCTTCTCCTCAATGCCTTTGGGAAGTTTGTCACAACCACCGGCTTGAAAAACAGGAGATGCGAGAGATGACCATATTTTCTTTGGATTACTGGCCAAGGACTAGTTTTTCCTCGTTGTTACCAGTGGTGGCGCATGCGCAGAAGCTGTTGTCGTCTTTGGCCCTATTTCCTCCTCCTCAATTCCTTTGGGAAGTTTCTCACAACCACCGGCTTGAGAATCAGAAGACGACGAGAAAATTCAGTTTTCATGGGGCGTAAATGATCTCCCCCCGAAACTTGATTTGTTCTACAGTATTCATTCAAGAAATATATTTGGTCAAGGGCCAAAATATCATCAAGAAACTTTTCTTGATGTTCACAGAGTGAGTCCACTAGATTATGTAGATGATGGGCACATTTAATAGGTTTTTAGTGCTTAATCAATTTTGTATGGACAAGATTAAATATTGATGGAATATTCTAGTAGTCCCAATAAATCAATGGTTGTGATTTCAATGACTAACTTCCTCACTATTATAAAGACATGAATTTACATGTTTATTTTTTTACTTTTACTTAATCATATTTAAAATTGACTATGGTTGCTAGTTGATTACCACGTATGATTGATTAGGTTTTCATTTTCTAGGCCAACCTAAACCTTTGGCCTTCACCAGCCACGTTCTCGACACACTGCCTCCTTCCACTCAACTCCTTTCGACTCCTTCCGTCCACCTCTGGGCCATTTTCTTTCCCAACAATTACGGTTTTGCAAGTCGTCTTTTTGCGAACCAGCGTTCACCAGCCATAAATTTGTGGTTGTGCTAGTATTTGATTACATTTACATTTAAATAAATAAGTTTTAGTTGGGTATAAATTTTTACAACGATTCCAAGGTATTTGAATTTGTATTGCTGGAAGATAAGTTTTAGATGGGTGTAAAATTTTACAACGATTTATGGTATTTGAAATTGTATCGTTGGAAGGTATTTGGTAGAACGGTCAAATACCTTCAAACGGTACAACTTCAAATACCTTTCAGAGGTACAATTTTAAATACCTTGGAATGCAAATCTTACTTGGCATTCAAGATTGGAATGCAAATAATGTGGATTAATAAAGAACATGGACAATTAAATTAATCTATTGCAGGAAGGTGTCATTGTGAAGAGGCGGTAACCAATTGCCATTCCTTTTCTAT
Organism: Picea engelmannii; assembly: GCA_009831015.1. Taxonomy (NCBI): domain Eukaryota; kingdom Viridiplantae; phylum Streptophyta; class Pinopsida; order Pinales; family Pinaceae; genus Picea; species Picea engelmannii. The sequence continues at coordinate 22,956 of ML830937.1, read as the reverse complement.
AAAATATCGGAGGAACAAACCACTAAATCCATATCTATCCCTTGTCTCCTCTTGCTGGTGAGGTGAGCATCTCTTATCTGAAATGATATATATCTCGGAGTTACTATGGCGGAGGATCGAAAATCTGAACATGCTAATCGTCTGCATAATTTATTCTAAGGTCATCTCAATGGTGTCCAACTTCGGGAGAAAAGTGGAGTTTGCATCGTAAAACTCCCGAAGGTCGAATTCATGAAGTAACATTAGTCGTGGATCTATGGATCCATGGGGCTAGTTATCAACCATCAATATACAAGGGACACATGGCGCTAGATCCTTTAGTTCGAAGACTAGGCACTCCAAGGAATTTGAGGGGTGGTGTGTCGAAAAGCTATGAATCCCAAAGTAACGAGAGTCGTCGATTTGAAGATGATTTGGGACTTTTTCTCACTATCAAATCTAGGTTGTGGTCAGCGTGACATTGGCCTACTATAGGAACAAATTGGAGATTACATGGAAAAATCTCCGAAGGCCGAAAAAACGAAGTGAAGGGAGCCATTGATTTGAGGACATGTTGGATCCCTCCCTGATTGTTGTATCTACCACATGGTCAATTCAACGTTGACTACTTCGAGAGAAATGAGAATTTTATAGCATGAAACCCTCGAACATGGAGGTTGCAAAGTACCATAGACCGTTGATCCAAGGGGTAGGTATACCAATCTTAGCCACGAGATCGAAGGGTATGAAAGACGATCAGACCAGAGTGATGAGGGACAATGAAATCACCTTGGATGATGTGGACCCAAGATTGACGTGAGATGTGTCACCCGTATTTGTACATATCACATACCCTATAGACCCATTGGGACGTGACACGTGTCACCCCTGGCCCTTCTACGTTCCAGCCTGTGGTACATGCCCACCTGGCCAAAGTGGTTGGTGAAGTGATTGGTACTACAAGATTCCAAGACTTTGGGACTCCGAAGGGTTTAGGGTGTAGTATGGTAGAGAAACGAAAAGGCCCGAAGGCCAGAGCCACGTGGAAAACTTCCAGGACTTTGGAAGTTTAAAACTTTGATTTTTCTCGTTCATAGATAGAAAATATGATCCAGGAGGATATCAGTGGCCACCCACCTTTTCTGACTAGCTCAAAACTGTTTTCTGGCAATTTTGGCAATTTACTATTTTTAGCAGGTTTTAACTTCCGGGGCCATTTTGATGGCCTAAATGAAGATATTTCTAGATAGAGGTTCTCAATGATGGTCAAAGGCATGATTGAGCCCCCAAACTGAATCTCGTCGAGAATACCTTTCCAACGAGCTATCACACACCGAAAACGAAGATCGTATGCAAAAGTTACGACCCCGGGAAGTTGATGTACTCACTTACCCAAACGAGGCCCATATGAATTTTGGCGCTTCGTCTCCTAGGGTTAGGATTTTGGATGTCTAGGACTTTTGGCATTCCCGTTTATTGTAAAAATGCCTTCAGAGCCTCATTGTAATCATCTTCTTGCGAATGCGAGTAGCCGTCACATCTCTTCTCAGAGATAAGTTGCCACCATTCTAGCGAGTCTTTCACTCTATATTTTTATAGTCTTTGTACATTTCTAGGATTAATAGAAATCGTGTATTACTGTATATCTATGTTTATGGTTGCATCTCTGATACATTTCTGTTATATTATGGAATATCTGCAATATCTCTGTGCATTTCTTTATTATATCTCTGCTCTCATTTCGTGCCGAAAATAATCCGGATCAAAAGAGGCGTGAAGCACTGAAGCACTGAATTCCCCCACAACTGATGTATGAGAAGGATATTAAGTCTAGTCATGGGATTGGATGGTGGATGGTCTTCTACCGTGGAGGAGGGAGCTTAGAAACAACACGTGTGAGGTGGAGCCACATGAGCGCCATGTGTCCCTCAACCAATGAACGCCTGAAAAACTTTCGGAAGCCATAACCTACAACCCGAAGCTTGGATTTGAGCCTGGTATAAGTTATTAGAATGCTACAGGTGAGTCGAAGAGGATAAAGACCTCAGACAGAGGATATGAGATGTTCAAGAGAGCAAAATTTTGATGCCCCATCCCTAGGAAAGCTATTAAGGGGTCGGGTGTGTTACAAATATCCTCAACCCCAGGTGCATGAGGCGAAGAGTCCATATCATCCTTCGTCTTTTTCATGAATAGTTGGTTTCGTAGTAAGTTGGTTTACATTGAAGGATGAGGTTTTTGTGCTAAGACTCAAAATGGTCTAGCTATTACACATAACAATTTTTTATTGTATTCAAAGTCCTAGGAGTAGCTACTACTAGTCCTTTAGATTCAAGAGACAGGTCTTTCTTTAAACTTAAGATAATATATTGTACTTTTGCTAGTCTGTTTTCTTTAGTGGCATGCCAACAAGAGGCTTTTCGATATATTTTCCAATGGAAATATAAATAGATCGGGATTATTAAAAAAAAACTAGTGAACTAGAAGGACCCCCAAAACATATCTTCTCGATAAAATTGCACAAGCTTCTTCAAATTCAAAAATAAAATTTTTCAAGACAACATACAAACCCGTCATAAGTTAGTAAAATACCATGAAAAATGAGCATATAAACATTGAATCGAGTAAGAATGGAGACAAATCAAATCCAATAAGTGAACCTAAAATCCAACACAATATGTAGCTCGAGCAACATTAAAATTTCAACGATCAATGCAGCATAATATTAAGAACATCTAACAACAACCCCATAAGAAGCAATGACAAAATCAGTAGCCAAAAAAAATTGATCCAGTGAAGAAGATATCAATCACTCACATTCAACATGTAGTATGATCTCTTTAATCTAGTGTATAATTCACTTTAGATTATTTTAGAAATATGTTGAACTATTATTACCTACACTAGAAGAATATTAAGAACAAGGCCACTTCCTAATTARAGCATCCACATAGCTTGAAAATAAGYTTTTYTAKAMATTGGAAACAAATAATTATTTCAGAAAATATATTACATGTGACTCTATAGAACGAAAGTCTATTCAATGTTGCAATGAAGTGTAATAATCACATAAAATAATTCTAAAAGAGTTTAAAGAGATAAAGAGAATTTTTCATGTTATTATTGTTAATTAATCCATAGCACTAATCATGAGAGTCATCTTAAATAAATTAATTAATAAAGATGAAGAAAAAGAAAAAATAAAAAATTAGGTACAAGCAAGAATAAAGGAAAAAAATATCTTAACTTAAAAAAAAGTTTTCTAATTTTTATGATAAGATTAGAATAGATAGGAAAATATAACAGCTACTCTAGATTATCTACTATAATTAATATAATAAAAAATATATTTGATACAATTGTCAATACAGGATTTTAATATTATAACATTTCAAAAGATTGTAAAAAAAAGTATGAATAAAGTTTTAATTAGATATTTATGAAAAAAAAATTATAAATGAAGCTTAAATTCTTTTCATTCAAAAAAAATCACCACTTAATTATTTTTCCTAATTGTAAGACTAATAAAATAAAGTGAAAAAGTTTCTAGCATATTAACTTCTTTCTACTCAAAAACAAATAAAAATAAACTCTTAAAATACTATCACTCCATTACTATCTTAATTATAAAACTAATGTAATAAAAAGACGTTCAAGTTTTCATATTTTCTCAAATATTTTAGAAAGATTTTTGGATATATAACTATCCACTCTCTCATAAAATATGTTATTGATGCAAATCAGTAAAAAGAGGTTCAAGTTTTAGTATTTTCTTAAATATCTTAGAGGAAGATTTGGGTATCTAACTAAAATGTGTTATTGATGCAAATCAAAATATTGAACGTGATTCGAACCTTTCTAAAGTTAAACAATGAATTCAGATTTATATAACATTATATTTTGCAAATATCAAATATTAATGAAAACTTATTAAAAACCAAATAATTTAAAATAATATTAAATTTTTTAAAGTTAGTAAAACAATAATTAAAAAAGAATTTAATAATTTAAATAAGAATTTAGTTCTCTTCTTCATATTATGCGCAGGAGCTGCAGTCGCCTTTGGCACTATTTTCTTCTCCTCATTCCCTTTGGGAAGTTTCTCACAACCACCGACTTGAAAAACAGGAGATGTGAGAGAAGACCATATTTTCTTTTGCTTACTGGCTTTTTCCTTGTTGTTACCGGTGGTGGTGCATGCGCAGAAGCTGTTGTCGTCTTTGGCCCTATTTCCTCCTCCTCAATGCCTTTGGGAAGTTTCTCACAACCACCGGCTTGAAAAATAGAAGACGACGAGAAAATTCGGTTTTCATGGGGCGTAAATGATCTCCCTCCCAAAACTTGATTTGTTCTACAGTATTCATTCAAGAAATTTATTTGGTCAAGGACCAAAATATCATCGAGAAACTTCTTTTGATGTTCACAGAGTGAGTCCACTAGATTATGCCGACGATTAGCATGTGCAGATTTTCGATCCTCTGCCATAGTAACTCTGAGACAGATATCGTTTCAGATAAGAGACGCTCACCTCACCAACACGAGGCGACCAGGAATAACTATGGCTTGAGTGGCGCGTTCCTCCGCTATTTATAGAAAAGGAATGGCAATTGGTCACCACCTCTTTGCAATGACGCCTTCTTGCAATAGATTAATTTTATTGTCCATGTTTTTTATGAATTGACATTATTTGCATTCCAAACTTAATGCCAACCAAGATTTGCATTCCAAGGTATTTAAAATTGTACTTGTGAAAGGTATTTGAAGTTGTACCGTTGGGAGGTATTTGACCAATCTACCAAATACCTTCCAATGGTACAATTTCAAATATCATAAACCGTTGTAAAATTTTACACCCATTTAAAACTTATCTTCCAGCGGTACAAATTCAAATACTTTGGAATCGTTGTAAAATTTTGCACCTATCTAAAACTTATTTATTTAAAGCTTCATTATGAAATGTAATTAAATACTAGCACAATCACAAATTTGTGGCTGGTAAATGTCGGTTCGCAAAAAGATGGCTTGCAAAACCTGAATTGTTGGAAAAGAGAAACGACCCAGAGGTGGACGGAAGGAGTTGACTCGAAGGAGGCACTGTGTCCAGAACATGGTGAAGGCCAAAGGTTTAGGTTGGCCTAGAAAATGAAACCCTAATCACTTATACATGGTAATCAGCTAGCAACAATAGTAAATTTTAAATATGATTAAGTAAAAGTAAAAAAATAAACATGAAAACTGATGTCTTTATAATAGTGAGCAAGTTAGTGGTTGAAATCGCAACCATTGATTTATTGGGACTACTAAAAATATTCCATCAATATTTAATCTTGTACATACAAAACTGATTAAGCACTAAAAACTTATTAAATGTTCCCATCGTCAATAGGTGTACGCCTTTCGACATAATAACTATGCAACTTCATCTCAGGATGTAATTTTCCATTACTTTGGAAATAAGTTAACAAGTTTTACCAACATAGTTGTGGCTATCCTCCTCAATTTAAATCTAAAACTGTCGATTTAAGTCTGCAATTAAGAATTCTCTTGTATTTCAATCTATGCACTTAAGGGTGTTGAATAATTGATCTCTTTGCCATCTACAAGAGGGACATTTTTTCACTTAAATTTTCAGCATTGTCCAATCCCACAACTAATCCACTCTCTAACCCTAATTGGTTCTGTGTAATTTTGAGGGTTTTGAGGCATTTTGGCTCAGAATCCTAATTCTTAATGTTTTTTTAATAATATTTTTTTTTAAAAGTAAAAAGAGCCATATAAGTTCTATATTTTCCTTTCTTGTCTACATGTTAAAATGAATCATAAAAAAAATCAAGACACAAAATATATAGAGAGTTGAAGGAGATGGTCACCAACAATGGGCGAGCGCGAAGAAATAGTAAGAAAGGGTCATCTCAATGGTTAAGAACATGTGTTTCCTCTTAAAATGTCACAATTTCAAATCCAAAGGGGGTAGGGTATGTATACCTTTGTAGACTTTACCACTCAAATAGCTAAGCGGAATGGGGTCCCTTGTCCCACAAACAAGGGGATCTCATACACCAATTTAATGTGCTGGCTTGGCCATGAAAATAGATTATTATTAAGTCTGGATACGATTGGAAAGTTTTTGAGTGGTTTCATATCTTTCTTTCCCATAGTGTTTTGGCCCTCTTTACAACCCTTCATATCAAATTCATTCAATTTTCTTAGCCTTTTCCAAGTTGGTTGTTCCAAGTTAAGAACCAATGTAATTTTATTTTCTCTTTTCACTAACAGTGAAATTAAAGTTGTTAAAACATTAGCTTAGAATTCAAATTATAATTCTGGTGCTCAGAAAATTCCTTTCTAAAAAATTGTTTAAAAGTATTTTAATTTTTTTATTAAAGTATTTAAATTTTTCTTTATAATTCATCTGAAAAGAAAACAATTCTACTATTAATAAAACTATAGTGGTTTCTTCCCTTAATTTATATATAAAAAAAAATTAAAATTCAATTCAAGATAATATGAAACACTACTTTTAATTCTCAAATAGTTCCTCTAAGAACTAATCACTCCACAATAATTTCACTGCACAATATTTAGGTAATTATGAATAACATAAACTTAAAAATCATAAAAATAAAATATACATAGTTAATTCAAAATATATTTGATAAAAAAATGATAATTAAAAAAACATGTATTGAGAATAACCATAGATTAAAATTCTTATTAAATGACTGACATCTAAATAGTAATATAATAATCCGTGACAACAAATAAAGATACAAAAATTCCCAAGAAAAGAAAACACCTTCATCTAATTAAAATTTCTTATAATTAACTTCGAAATAATTCTTCACCACAATTCTTACAAAAATTTGGCTTACAGCCAAAAATCCCATTCTCTAAGGTGGATCCCCTAATTCATAAGCTAAAATTACAACTTAAACTTAAAATAGAATAAATCTCTAAAAGAAAAAGAAAAAAAATTCTTGAAAAATTCCACGACACCAATGGACTAGGAAATTGGATGGATGCAGGCTCGACATCATATTGGACACACTATTTGAATAAATATTCACACAACCAAAGGTATGGAAAAACATATTGATCTCTCTATGGTGAATCTCAAGTTCTCTCTCAGTATTGAATTGCTAAGTACATATTTCTATTTTTAAAAGTAGCAATTACGAAACCATTTTCAAGAGATATTTTTGGATCTGGCGCGACTTACTAGAGTTATTTCTTTGACATCTACTTCCCGTTTATTAGCAATATTCTTTAAATCTACTCTTACTTCATCCATTGGCCAAAACTAGGTAAATAGTTCGACTTTAATTATAGAGCCACAGAATTTTGAGCAAGTCATCCATTCATTGTTTAATTTGCCTTGAGATGGCATGGATAATTAGTATTGTACTGCTCATTT
>ML830936.1:51279-61473 GCA_009831015.1 Picea engelmannii | reverse complement strand
GTGTGCAAGGAATGTGCACAAGGAAAGAACATAAAGAATACTTTCCCGAAGAACGACAGTAAAGCTGAAGGAGTCTTGGAGCTCATCCACTCAGATGTATCTGGCCCAATGCCATCAACGTCTCTTAGTGGGTATGTATACTAGGTATCATTTATTGATGACTATGCTCGCAAGACTTGGATTTACTTCTTGAAATCAAAAGATGGAGTGTTTGGGCAATTCAAGGAATTCAAAGCCTTAATAGAGAATCTATCTAAAAAAAATATCAAGATACTCACGTCAGATAATGGAAGAGAATACACCTCAAAAGAGTTTGTAAACTTTTGTAGAGATGTCGGGATTAAGAGGGAACTCACCACTCCCTACAATCCTCAACAAAATGGTGTAGCGAAAAGAAGAACAGAACTATAATGGAAGCAGTGAAGACTATGATCCATGATCAAGATCTTCCAATGCACTTATGGGCAGAAGCAGCAAGAACAACAATGTATGTACAAAACAAATTATCCCATAGTGCACTTGGGTTCAAAACCCCCGAAGAAATGTTCTCCGGAAAGAAGCTAGAAGTAAGCCATCTCAAAATATTTGGTTGTCCAGTGTTTGTACACATTCTGAAAGAGAAGAGAACCAAGCAGGACCCTTCAGGAAAAAAGGGAATATTTGTTGGATATTGTGAGGTCTAAAAGGTCTTCAGAATTTATATACCAGGTTACCATCATATTGAGATCAGCAGAGATGTAACCTTTAATGAAGATGCAGCACTCAAGAAATCAAGGAGATGCCAGCTTGAAGAAGTATATGAAGAAGAGCATGTAGCTCCCAAAGTTGCAGAACCAGTGAGGGAAGTCACAGCTTCCCCTGATGATGAGATTCAAGAAGATCATGACATATTAGAATCTCAAGAACCTCCCCAAATGACGATCTCTCACAAGAGAAAGCCAACTTGGGCAAGGGAACTTATTCAAGATGGAGAGAAGTATGGTGCCCCAAAAGAAACCATGAGACAAGTCAAGAAACTTAAGCCATTCTCCAGTTATATGGCTTTGATGAGTGATCTCATAGACGAGGAGCCTACTTGCTTTGAAGAAGCCATTCAGAAGAAAGAATGGGCAGATGCCATGACAGAAGAATACCAATCCATTATAAAGAATGATGTATGGGAAATAGTTCCCAGACAGAAGAACAAACATGTGGTATCTTCCAAATGATTATACAAAATAAAACATGTTGTTGATGGAAGTATTGGAAAATATAAAGCAAGGTTTGTAGCTCGTGGCTTTTCTCAAAAGGAAGGCATTGACTACGAAGAGACGTTTGCTCCTGTAGCCAGATACACTTCTATCAGAACCATCATAGCCCTTGTAGCTAAGATGAAGTGGAAGTTACACCAGATGGATGTGAAAACATCCTTCTTAAATGGTGTCATTAAAGAATAAGTGTATATAGAACAACCTCAAGGATTTGAAGTTGAAGAAAGAAAGACTCACGTCTGCAGGTTGAAGAAAGGCTCTGTACGGATTGAAGCAAGCTCCTAGAGCTTGGTATGGAAGAATTGACAGTTTCCTGACTAGCTTGGGCTTTACCAAGAGTAAAGTTGATTCTAACCTTTACTTCAAGGTTATGAATGACGAGCCAGTTATATTGTTGTTGTATGTAGATGACTTATTCTTAACTAGAGAAGAAAAGCTCATCATTGATTGTAAGAAGAAGCTCGATGCAGAGTTTGAGATGAAAGACCTAGGCCTAATGCATTATTTCTTAGGTCTTGAGGTTTGGCAGAACCCAGAGAAGATCTTCCTTAACCAAGGGAAGTATGCAGTTGAAATACTGAAGAGGTTTGATATGTTGGAGTGTAAATCCATGAACACACCCATGGAAACAAAGTTGAAGCTCCTGGTTGATACTTTGTCATAATTGGTTGATGCTACGTTGTACAGACAGATCATTGGATCGTTGATGTATCTAACAAATACCAGGCCAGATATATGTCTTGCTGTGAACACCTTGAGTCAGTATCTGGTAGAGCCCAGACGTGTTCACCGTGTTGCTGCAAAACATGTGATGGGATACCTTAAGGGTACGTTGGACTTTGGTCTCTGTTATATTGAAGATCATGACTTCAGATTGATTGGTTATACCGATTCAGATTGGGCTGGAAGTGTTTCTGACAGAAAGAGCACTTCGAGATGTTGGTTCAGTCTGGGGTCATCCATGACTTCATGGCAGAGTAGGAAGCAATCTAGTATTGCTCTTAGCACAGCAGAAGCAGAATACATTGTTGCATGTTCCGCCAGTCGTGAAGCCATATGGCTTGGGAAGTTGTTGACACGTCTATTTGATCTGGAGATGGAAGAAACCGTGATTCTATGTGACAACCAGAGTTGCATAAAGATGACAGAGAACCATGTGTTCATGACAAGTCGAAGCACATAGGAATCCGGTATCACTACATTCGTATATGAATCCGGTGCAGAGGGGAGCCATAAAGCTCCAATATGTTGGCACAGATGAGCAAGTTGCAGATGTGTTGACCAAGCCTTTGTCTCGTGTAAAGTTTGAGCACTTTCGAGACAAGCTTAGTATAGTCCAAAAGGACCTCCCTCGAAAGGGGGAGTGGTGTTGATGATACTATGGTATTCAGACCAACAGCGGGTAGCTCAGTTAGGATTTTATATCCTAGGGGACTGATCATCCCTGAACAGATCTCGAAGGTCCAGTAAGGATAGTCTGTCAGAGTACATGTGCATGTATATGCTATCTGTGGTCAGTAGTGGTAGCTCCGTTAGGATTTTTGTAATCCTAGGGAATCTTATGATTCCTGGGCAGATTCCAAAGGTCCAGTAAGGACGGTCTATCAAAGTACCACGTGGTCGCTCCGTTAGGATTTTATATCCTAGGGAATGTTATGATTCCAAGGCAGATCCCTAGGGACTGTCAGAGTACCACAAAATGTTGTTGATACACCTGACTCATTTTGCTGCCCCGTGATGATGATGATGATGTTGCTCCAACCTCGTGTTGTGATGATGTTTCCCTCTCTCTCTCCTGATATATAGATATAGATATGCCAGTCAGTGTTCTAGATGTTGTTGATGTTGTTTCCCTCTTCGATGATTTATAGATATGCCAGTCAGTGTTCTAGATGTTGTTGATGTTGTTTCCCTCTCTCTCTCCTGATGATGTTATAGAATACCCTTCTTGTTAAGGGGGAGTGTTGAAATATTGTATCTGCAAAGAATATTCTACTTATTATTGAGCTATTATCTTATAGATCAATCCCCTTTTGTGGATTGATCATGTCGGGCTTTGTATAAGACCAAATCCCCTTTTGTGGATTGGTCAAACCCTAATTATGAGCTGCTAATTCAGAAGTCGACCCCCAGGCCTAATTTAAGTGGTTTTAACCACTAAGTGAAGAAGTCGGCCCTGCTTGATGAAGAGACACCACCCTAACGCCTGTCAGCCAGTATAAATAAGAGTGGAAGGCACCTCATTAGCTCACTCACTCAAGTCACTCATCTAGTGTGCAAGTTTGAAGGAAGCTGCAGTAGCCAGTTGCCGGAAGAAGGAAGAGAGAGGCGCATTGCTCAGTATTGGATATTCTCTAGTGTTTGATTTATTATCTTGGCATTGTATTGGCAATCTATATTAAGGAAGTTTTTGTTGGGTTTTGTCCCCCATGAGGGTTTCCCAGGATAAATGTTGTATACCTTGTGATTGTGTATCTTTCAGTGATCATGTTTATGCTATTATTGTCTAGTAAATTGAAAAGAACTTAGTAGCTGCTCTAAATTTAACATACGGGGGTTGGGGGAAAGATTTAGGTTTTTTTCTCCCTTTTTCTAGGTTTGACTAAGCCACACCTACGTGGCCCAATCACCAGTTGGGACTAGCTAATTCAAACATTGAATGGATAAATTTACTAGTTCAGGGCAATTCAAACCAAGTCAATGGCTAACTCTACAGGAGGTCGAACCAGCCATCAACCTAAAACACTTCTGCACCAAAACTAGCTCAAACCTGCAAATTCTATTTAAACCAACCAATTCTAACAACACTACTTCTAGATACTAAAATATGTTGTGTCCCAAGGTCAGCATCTTTAGGATCAAGATCACACTCCTTTGAATCCCATGATGAATGCTCTCCTTTCTTTCAAAAGTTAAGGCACAGATTGAATTGAATGAAGAGAAGATCTTCTCATCTCTCTTGGAAACCAACATGTTAAAGTTAACTAAAAGTATGAAGCTAGAAGTGCTCCACTACTCTCACATCCAAACCAACTAGCTACATATGAGAGGATATAAACAACAAGTCTCCATAGCTCCTTTGCACCACAGAGACTAACCAACTACATGCGAGAGGATACAAACTATAATTCTTTGTACCTCCTTTGCATCATCCACCAACGTACTAGCGACACTTTCATTCTTTCACTAATGACAATGATCTCAACAAAATTTCCAATCCCGAGAGCAACCTCTACATACTGGGTTCAAACAAGTGAGCCATATCTTAGATATGGGAAAAAATTGTTAATAGCTTTCTTCACTCTCTTGAACACTTGCCTTTGCTTGCATCAATGAATTCAATTGCATAATTGAGAGCATGTGTAAAGACGTGTAAGCTAGTTTTGACCCGGTTCCACCTATCAATAAGAATGTCTTTAACCCATGTTTAACAAATTCCTCGTCAATTATTTTCATGACCTCATTTTCCTTTAGTGTCATTTCTTCACACTTTCAATCATAGTGAGAGGGCAATTACCAACTCAACTCCGCTCTACCAATCCTCGTCAATGACAAAGTCTTGAAGCAATTTTTCCTTATCTAAATCAGATTCCTTCCAAATTTACCAAATTTCACTTGCAACAATATTCAACAATATGGTTAATTGACCTCAACATACTGGGTTCAAACAAGTGAGCCATCTCTTAGCTATGGGAAAAAATTGCTAATAGCTTTCTTCACTCTCTTGAACACTTCCATGTGATTATGTGGGGTCTTCCTCTTCCCTTTGCTTGAATAAATGAATTCAATTGCATAATTGAGAGCATGTGTAAAGATGTGTAAGCTAGTTTTGACCCGGTTCCACCTATCAATAAGAATGTCTTTAACCCATGTTTAACAAATTCCTTGACAATTATTTTCATGACCTCATTTTCCTATAGTGTCATTTCTTCACACTTTCAATCATAGTGAGAGGGAAATTACCAACTCAACTCCGCTCTACCAATCCTCGTAAATGACAAAGTCTTGAAGCAATTTTTCCTTATCTAAATCAGATTCCTTCCAAATTTACCAAATTTCACTTGCAACAATATTCAACAATATTCAACAATATGGTTAATTGACCTCAACAAGACGTTGCATCAATACTAAAATTGTTGGCATATCTTGTCTCAATTACACTCATTGGTGTTAATATTATCGAAAAATAGCTTGAGAGATGTGGTGGTTCCATTGATGCAATAAATGGTTCAATAAGTGAACTATACAAGAAGTCCAACAGATATCAAGATACCTAAATCCAATCATCAATGCGAGGACTTTGTAGGCATGTGCATCGTTTGTGATGACATGCACCAAAAATCAATAAAGGACTTGTGGAGAAGACCCAATCGAGGCAAATGGAAATGGCCTCCAAGAAGCGATAAGCAAGGTAAGTGCATCGATCTCTAACGACAATCAAATCAGTGAAGTTCCAGACTCGACAGAGCAGTGAAACAAATCCAAAAATGGCGTCAACCTAGTAAGGGTGAGTTGGAAACTCAGTGTGGCTAATGTCCTAGCGAACAATCCTCTTGCATTGGATGATGTCGTGGAACAAGAACAACAGTTTATGTCCAAAACAGATTATCCCATAGTGCACTTGGATTCAAAACCCCCAACGAAATGTTCTTTGGAAAGAAGCCAAAAGTAATCCATCTCAAGATATTTCGTTGTCCAGTGTTTGTACACATTCGGAAAGAAAGGAGAACCAAGTTGGACCCTTCAGAAAATAAGGGAATATTTGTTGGATACTGTGAGGTCTCTAAAGCCTTCAGAATTTACATACCAGGTTACTATCATATTGAGATCAGCAAAGATGTAACCTTTGATGAAGATGCAACACTCAAGAAATCAAGGAGATGCCAGCTTGAAGAAGTATATGAAGAAGAACCTGTAGCTCCAAGAGTTGCAGAACCAGTGAGGGAAGTTACAGTTACCCCTGATGATGAGATTCAAGAAGATCATGATATGATAGAATCTCAAGAACCTACCGAGATGATGATCTCTCACAAGAGAAAGCCAGCGTGGGCAAGGGAACTCATTCAAGATGGAGAGAAGTATGGTGCAAGTTATCCCCTATCCTAGGGATAACTAAGGAGATCATGTCTCGATGCCCACAGGTCCTAGACATGGAGTGCTGAGAGTCAGATGACTTGAGCATGGCCCCAAAGGGCCCCTCTTTTCTTCAGTGCAACCCATCTATCAGCAGCAGTAGTATCCATCCCACCAGCCTAGTCCTGAAGTAGTAGTAAGGCTTGCTCCATGAGGTAATGAGTCTAGGTATCATGGTATGTGTCACTCTGACTATTGAAGCACTTGAATATATCGCATTGAATTTCCTTCATTTCATAACGTTTGCTTGGAAATTATGCTCTTTAACTTGTTCATACCTAGGAGAGTGACATGATGCCCTAGCAAGTTAGTCTCCCTTTAGGATGGGTTGCCACTGAGTGGGTCTATGAAAGGTCATCGTCTATTCCCTCCATACTTACCACTTTCCATCTTTATTCCTCTCATTTTCCCCTACCTTTGTTCGGGCATTGGGATTTGCCACACTAGGAAGGGTTGCACCTTGCCTTTTGGGAAGAAGGGGCTAAAGTCCCAGAGGGTAAAAGTAGCTGGCAAGACTTAAAAGCCAAAATGAAACCTTTGAGATGTTGCGCCAAGGGATTCCCGAGAAAGCAGTAAAAAGCTTCTCCGTAAGAAAAGGGAACCTATAAGATAAATAAACACTCAAGGTATTAGTGGGTGGATGGGAGGTCTCATCATGAGTCGACCTATTATGACCATGGGCATGTAGCAGTATGACACTACCATCTATCTGGTCACCAAACCAAGGTAGTGGCTCTTGGTGGCTTAGCCAAGAGAAAGGGGGTTTCATCACGAGCCAACCTTCTTATCTCCTTGAAATGCGTGTGAATAATGTTGTCACCTCTGGTCACCAAGTCAGGATAGTGTCCCTCAACTCTTCCCTTGAAGCATAAAAGAAAAAGATCAAAAGTAATAAAGCTAAGAATAAAAGGCAATGAATGGGCTAGGAAACAATGGCATATATGACAAGGTGCAGCTCGGCCTCTACAAAGGCACCCAAAAATGTTATCTACATTTCCATCTTATCACTGTACCCCATGCCCAAACACTTGCCCCACACCACCTCACATGCACTTACATGACCTAGACTGGATCTCACCTAGGAAACACCCCAAACTGAAGGAGGATTAGCCCAATAAGACACCCTGAGACCTTCTCCAAACTTGACTTGTTAAATTACATAACATCTTTGAGCATTTGTCTGGGTAAAGGGGGGCTTGATGCACATGTTTGGGTAATTCGATTAGTGGATGTGATTTACATCTTATGATCCCTGTGACTTATGAACTCCTGGAGGGCGTACTTGTTGCTGCAAGACCTTGCCCGGTGGACAGGTACATGTGGGGGAATGATTAGCTCGGACCTCCATGGCGTTGAAATCCCACAGATGGATGTTGTGACCCCACATGGGGGCAGGGAAACATCAGAGACTTGCACCAGGAAGAAGGAAGGACGTTGCCCTTAGAGACAATTCGGTAGACCTAGACCCAGGGGGATCTTGCTCTTCCACCTAGACGTTGACCCTTGAGAACCCATGATGTCATCATTATGACCCTGGACGTCATCCAGAGCTAGGGTTTTCATTTATGAGGGAAGTTATGTGTTGGTTGGCACGTGTGGCATCATCCAAGGCCTTTGTAGGCCAAACGTTCTGCATATGGGGCCCAACGTTCCACCCTAAGAGCTCAACGTCACCCTAGAAGGGCATAACGCACCCTTGGAAATAATTTCAGGGGTTAATTACTTCCATTTATGTAAAAACTGGATTTTTAATGTAATTTGGCCAAGTCTGCCTTTCTATGACCTAAAAATAATTAAAGGTCATTGATACTGTATAAATAGAGAGAAATTACTCTCATTTAGGATCATCAATCATCACACACTTAGTGTGGACTGAAATTTGCGCACTCTTTAAGGGCTATTGGCTGAAAATAACTAGTGTGCAACTTCTTGGAGAGGCTTATCTTGGTGTATCTTGCCTATTTTTCATGGTGGAAGTTCTTCAACTAGGGTTTGGCTTGATTATTCTTGGTGAAGTAAGTTTAAAATCTGCAATTTGTTTATGTTAATGAATGCTTGTGGTAAATTTTACTTGTTTCATGTTAAAGATTATGAAATTGCTTGCTTAAACCATAGGAGAGAAACATAAGTTACTTCTTTCTCTCTATAGTCTTCTACTTGTTTAAATTTCTCAAGTGCACCTTGTTTAAAAAGTAGCTACTATAGCCCTAAAGTGCTAGCTCTATAATAGTTCTACTCTACTTGCCTATTGCATACATTATTTCGAAAGTCTAAGGAAGGAAAATTCGCTAGGTCCTAAGTTTCCTTACTCTCTAGCAAGTTTTTCTCTAGGATTTGGATGCTTGAGGCCTTGGGTAGCCAACACCTCCTCCATCCATCCCTTCTCCTTTGACAAAGTATTATCATTGTTGCTTTGCACCAAGTTTTGCCACTGCTATTGTTGACTCCATAAACCCTAAAAGGCACTAGTCTACCCATTATAGTGAATGATTGATCAAACAAACACTCAAAGCTTTCTCCTTGAAGCTTCTACTAACCTTTACTAACCCTAAACTAGACTAACTCCTTAGCTAACTTCTTGTTGTGGCAAATCATTGCTACAGCCATACTAATTTATGTTTTGTTGTGATCACCTTGAGTCAGTACTTGGTAGAGCCTAGACATGTTCACCTTGTTGATGCAAAACATGCGATGAGATACCTTAAGGGTACGTTGGACTTTGGTCTCTGTTACACTAGAGATGATGACTTCAGACTGATTGTTATACTGATTTAGATTGGGCTGGAAGTGTTTTTGATAGAAAGAGCACTTCAGGATGTTGTTTTAGTTTGGGGTCGGCCATGACTTCATGGCAGAGCAGGAAGCGATCTAGTATTGCTCTCAGCACGGCAGAAGCGAAATACATTGTTGCATGTTCTGCCAGTTGTGAAGCCATATGGCTTCGGAAGTTGTTGATAGGTCTATTTGATCTGGAGATGGAAGCCACTATGATTCTATGTGATAACCAGAGCTGCATACAGATGACGTAGAACCCTGTGTTCCATGATAAATCAAAGCACGTAGAAATCTGGTATCACTACATTCGTGATATGGTGTAGAGGGGAGCTATAAAACTCCAATATGTTGGCACAGATGAGTAGGTTGCTAGCATAAAGTTCATTGCTTATTTAAATCTCTAGACTCGATTAATAAGGGTTTGTGCTTAATTTATTATCCCAAAACCCTAAAGAGGTAAATTGGCCCAATAGTTTTGTGATTCAAAGGCTTAATTATCTTGTTTTTGGGTTGATTTTGAGGTTCTCTAAATCTGGAAATTGCATAACAGAAATAAAAATCAGATTTGAGGAAACCATAGAACTAGGTTTTGTGCTTAAAAATTCATTTATATTTGGACCTAGCTTTTATTTCGTTAACTAGAATATTCCTACATGCTTATCATACATTTCTAGTGGTGAAATTCATCCCTAAATTGCTTATAATTGCATCTCGTTTATTTAGAGATCATTTGGGTGAGTTCTCTTCCTTTGACAAAGCAATTGTGATCTCGTCGACATCCTTTCTTCACCTAGAAATTCTGACACGAAACTTTGAAACTTTTCCTTTAGCTCATTGTTTTCCCATATGAAATGACAAAATGGATTTCCGATAACAATCCAACTCTTAATAGTGTTTTCCATTAAATGACATCCCTCCTCAAACTTTTCAAGAGAACCAGCTACCAATTGGTCTACATTATCAACCCACACACGATGATGCATATCGGCACTTTTTGCAACAGTGAGTAACTTTTCCATCACACACTATTGTTGCT
>ML830936.1:18262-31871 GCA_009831015.1 Picea engelmannii | reverse complement strand
CTTGTGTACTTGTGCATGGTATTTCTTCTTGTGATCTTGGTTGTTGAAACAAATTGTTTATGGTGTAACTGCAATTGTCTATGGTTCAAGTAAAATACTAAAATTGGAATGAACTTCATGCTTGAGCCTAGCTTATTGAAAAATCAACATGGTGTCAAAGCATAGGTCTTGAAGAACCCATTGCACAAGCATCTCCAGTCATCCTCTCTATTATGCAGAACCATACGACCCTCCTAGGGTTTCCAGAAAATTCGTACGGCCCTCCTTTCTGAGGTGTTCTAGCACTTAATACTTGGACGTTGGGGCTAAAAAGTGCATAGGAGTGTACGGCCTCCTTCAGGGCACCTCTAGCAAGCTTCAGATTGCATTTCCGAGCATTTTGATTTTTTGGCCCTAGGGTTTTGCAATTTTCTACAGAAATTTCAGAATTAGGGTTTTTGCAACTCATTGAAGGAGCTCTTCAACTCACCAGTGTTCTTCTATTTTTCAAGGCTTATTGTTGGCAGTCATAAGCCCAACAAAACCTAAAGTTGCTAGCCTAGCCTAGCTGTTAGGTTTTCTAGCCCAGTTGACAAGGGTTTGTGAAGAATCTAAAAATATGATGAACAGAACCATGATGGAAGACAAGCTTGGTGGATCAAGCAAATTCAGTTCCAGGAATCCAAGACTTCAAAGAGATGAAGACATCAACATTTCAACACTCTCAGGTATGGTCCCTACCAATGATAATACTTGGTTAATTGACAGTGGTGCCTCCAAGCACATCACCGGTTTTAGATATCACCTGACTAATTTTGTTGAGAAAGAGACAAATCTACATGTTATCCTTGGAGACGATGCCAGATATAATGTGAAAGGAGTTGGAACTTCTACCTTCCAACTAGATTCTGATATGCAGCTTCAACTAAGTGAACTATATGTACCTGGGATGAAGAGGAACCTTGTCTCCACTTTTGTCTTAGAAGACAAAGGCTACAAGGTTACCTTTTCAGAAGGAAGAGTTCTTGCATGGCACAAAGACTCACATATAAATTTTGCCAAATTAATTGGTGTTCGAGAAAGCAACTTATACAGAACGACCATCAGACCAGTCCAGGCCCTGTTACATGACACTATCAGTTTAAGTGAGCTATGGCATAGGATACTTGCTCACATTCATTATAGAGCTCTCCCAGCTTTAGGGAAAATGGTAACAGGCCTTCCAGAGATACAGGTTCAGCATAAAGGTGTTTGCAAAGGATGTGCTCTTGGCAAAAATGTTAAAGGGTCCTTCTTGAGCAGTGGCAATAGATCCAAGGAAATCTTGGACTTGATACATTCAGATGTGTGTGGGCCAATGACTGTTGCCTCTCTGAATGGATATTTGTACTATGTACTCTTCATAGATGATCACTCTCGGAAAACTTGGATTTACTTCCTGAAGAACAAGGATGGAGTCCTTGAAAAATTTCAAAAATTCAAAGCTCAGGTTGAGAACCTGACTGAAAGAAAGATCAAGGTACTAAGATCAGATAATGAAGGAGAATAAACCTCCAAGGATTTCAGCAATTTTTGTATTGAAGTAGGGATCAAGAGGGAGTTCATGGTTCCTTACAACCCTCAGCAAAATGGCGTTGCAAAGAGGAAGAACAGAACTATCATCGAGGCAACCAAATCAATGATACATGATCAGAGTCTACCTATGACTCTATGGGCAGAAGCATGTATGAAAGAAGTATATGTTCAGAACATGAGTCCTGATCAGATCTTGAAGAACATAACTCCAGAAGAAGCCTTCATCGGAGTGAAGCTTGAGATTGGACACTTCAGAATATTTGGGTGCCCAGTATATTTTCATGTACCCAAAGAGAAGAGATCCAAGCTAGACCCTTCAGGGAGAAAGGGTACATTTGTGGGATACATTCCTGGTAAGAGACAAATTGAGATAAGCATAGATGTTACTTTTGAGGAAGAGATAGCCTTCCAAAGATCCAGAGAATCTCAGATGGAAATTGGCAGTGAGACAATACCTTCTCCCCCTTCAACAATTCAAAGGGAGACAGACATTATTCCAATTGATCCAGTTATTCCAACTCATCCAGTTCCAATTGATATGCCCAGACATATTGCAGTAGGACATAAAAGGCCTGCTTGGGCTCGACAGACTCTACAGGAAGCAGAGGAAGATACAGCCCCTCAACAGACATCCCGAGAGAGCAAGAGACCAAAGAGATTTCGAGCTACCTTTCAGCCATGAGCCACATCATTAACTCTGAGCCTTCTTGTCATGGAGAAGCTAGAGGTGAACAAGTATGGCAAGATGCCATGACAGAAGAATTTCAGTCTATATTGAAAAATGATGTATGGGATATTGTTCAGAGACCAGAAGGGAAGTCTGTAGCGACTTCCAAATGGATTTATAAAATCAAGCATGCAGCTGATGGAAGCATCGAAAAATACAAAGCGAGATTTGTAGCCAGAGGGTCCTCGCAAGTAGAGGGAGTTGACTATGATGAGACATTTTCTCCAGTAGCCCGATACACTTCCAACTGTTCTATCATTGCACTAGTTGCATCCATGGGTTGGAAACAACATCAGATGGATGTAAAGATAGCCTTTCTCAATGGTGAAATTGAGGAAGAAGTTTATATCGAGCAGCCAGAAGGATTCGTTATACCCAACAAAAAATATCATGTTTGAAGGTTGAAGAAAGCCCTGTATGGACTAAAGCAAGCACCTCATGCTTGGTATGAGAAAATGGATGGATTCTTGATGAATTTAGGCTTCAGCAAGAGTGTTGCTAATCCAAACCTATATTATCACATTCTTGGCAACAAGTGCTTAATCTTGGTCTTATATGTGGACGACCTTTTCCTCACCGGTTTAGAGAGACTCATTGTTGAATGCAAACAAGCATTCACTGCTAAATTTGAGATGAAGGATCTAAGCTTGATGCACTACTTCTTGGGATTAGAAGTATGGCAGAGGACAAATGAGATTTTCCCAAGTCAAGGAAAATATACAGTGGAGATATTGAAAAAGTTCGATATGACAGAATGCAAATCCATGCCTACACCAATGGTGATGGATTTGAAGAAGATGAATGATGTTGATTCGAGCAAGATTGATCCACACTTTTACAGACAGCTAATTAGATCACTGATGTATCTGGTTAACACCAAACCTGATATATGCTATGCAGTGAATGTGCTTAGCCAGTGCATGAGTCAACCGAGACAAACTCATTGGATAGCAATGAAACATGTATTGAGATACCTACAAGGCACAGTTGGATATGGCTTGAGATATGCCTCCAGTGTAGACTTGAGCTTGCAGTGATATGCCGATGCAGATTGGGCAGGGAGCGCAATGGACTTGAAGAGCACCTCTGGTTGTTGCTTTACCTTAGGGTCTGCCATGGTTTCCTGGTGCAGCAGGAAACAGATCTCTGTGGCATTGAGTACCGCAGAGGCAGAGTACATAGCATTGACTGTGGCAGTCCGCGAAGCAGTGTGGCTTCGCAAACTTCTGACAGATTTATTTGATCATGAGATGGATCCTACTACTATTCATTGTGATAACCAAAGTTGTGTGAAGCTCTCTGAGAACCCTGTGTTTCATGATAGATCAAAACACATTTAGATAAAATATCACTATATCACAGACATGGTGCAGAGGAAAACAGTACACGTGCAGTACCTTCCTACCCATGAATAGATTGTAGACATCTTCACCAAACCGCTTGCCAAGGCGAAGTTCGACTACTTCCGTGAGAGACTTGGCCTAGTGGAGAATACCTCCCTAGTTGAGAGGGAGTGTTGATGATTACAGCTGCGTGAGACATCCTCCAGGACACAGACTGAGTGAGTCGGCCTGAGAGGGAGCCCATGAGTTGGGTGTGCCCATGAGATGGGTGTGTTGTTCCTCTCTGAGACAGAGAAGGAACGTTGTGTGCCCATGTGTGGGTTGAGGAAGCCCATGAGTTGGGTGTGCCCACGAGATGGGTGTGTGGTTCCTTTCTGAGACAGAGATGGAACGTTGTGTGCCCATGTGCAAGGTGAGGAAGCCCATGAGTTGGGTATGTCGTTCTCTCTGAGACGGAGATGAAACGATGTGTTGTTCTCCTCTGTGCAAAGAGTTGAAATGATGTGATACTCCAGACGATTCTCCTATGAGACGCAGTGAGACAGAGATCTGTTGAGTAGGACGTTCCTATGGCTGAGCACAGGTGGACAGGACCCTAGTGGTTGAGCACTAGTGAGTGTGTATTCTGATGATTCTCATGTGAGACGCAGTGAGATAGAGACTTGGACGTCCTTGTGGTTGAGCACAGATGGACGTGCCCCTAGTGGTTGAGCACTAGTGGGTGTATGAGATCCCTTGATATATTGTCCAAGAGTCAAACTTACCTGTAACCCTATTTGTGATGTAAAGGGTACAGGTCAGCCCCACCATAAAGTGAAAGATAATTAATGTAAAAGATAATTAATATGGTAATTATTAATTATATTTTGAGTTATTGATGTCGGCCCTGTTGTGCCAATAGACACTACTTTTGATATGTCCAGTCTAATATAAATAAAGGTAATTTCCCCATTGAGGAAACATAACACAAGTGTGAGTTTGGAAATTTCAGCAAGTACATGTTCTTGGGCTAAAGTGCGCACCTCTCTTGGGCGCTAGTCTTCTAGGTTTTGTGAGCACCCTTTTGTGTGCTAGGTTTATAGTGTGGGAGGTCTTTCTCTTGAAGAATATAGCAAAGGATTGGCTGGGTTTTCTTCCCTTGTTGAGAAGGGTTTCCCAAGATACTTCTTGTGTACTTGTGCATGGTATTTATTCTTGTGATCTTGGTTGCTGCAACAAATTGTTTATGGTGTAACTGCAATTGTCTATGGTTCAAGTAAAATGATAAAATTGGAATGAACTTCATGCTTGAGCCTAGCATATTGAAAAATCAACAAGCAGGAGTACCAAAATGTCTCCTATATAAAGAACAAGAAAGTAAAGTAAAGCCTAAGATCTGTGCTAAAACATGGAAAATCCTCAACTCCAAGTGCAGGCGACTACAATGAGAGGGAGATGTACAAAGGAAAAGCATCCAGGGACTAGATCATGATCCACTAGAACTATCTCTTCTAACATCCAAGGTCGAATGAAGAAACCTCAAGATAGAATGGCGACCTGAGGAAGAGATAGGGGGCGATCTAAATCGCCCACCACATTGTTGTTTGAAAGAGGTAACCCATCGTTGATGTCTAAGTGATGTCATCTACCTACTGGTAAGGAATCTAGTCTGGCAATGTCATTGAGGTCTCTATGGAGGTGGGATGGTCTCTAGGGTCGACATCGATCTGAGTTAAAGGTAATACTGCTATCAGTCTATCTCTTGGTACCCCTAACTGATGGAAGCATAATAAAGGAGGTAATCTATTGAATGAGATCTGGTCTAAGAGGTTGGAGAATGTGGGAATGATGTTTGAGGACCTCCTACATGTAAAGGGCCAAACATCTCTAGTCTGGGTATCGAAAGAAACTGGATAGGGTCTAGATCCCCCTGAATAAACAATGAAATCTCCCATGGATATCATAGTAAATGGGGTAGCAAAATATAAAGTGCTCCTCTATCTCAACCTCACAAAGAAGACACAGCTGGCAAATCCTCTCTCCCTATATAGTTTGGTGGTCCATCTCAACTCGAAGTCTATGTGAGCCCACTCAAAATTGGCATAGAGGGATATTTATTCCTCACAATGACTTTGTTTAGCTATATAAAGTCAATGCACAACCTCAAAGTTCCATCTTTCTTCTTCACAAGCAATATTGGTGCTCCCCAAGGTGAGACACTCCAGCATATGTACCCCTTCTTTAACAATTCTTCTAATTGCATTTGCGACTCCTTCAATTTTGGTGTACTCATTATGTATGGAGTTTTTGATACTTGTGCAACTCCAGGCATTAAATCGATACTAAAATCTATATCTCTCTTTGGTGCTAAACCCGGTATTTCTTTAAACACATATGTAAACGCTTGCAATACTAGAACATCTTCAAGACTTGGACATGCACACTTAGCTAGCTCTTCTACATGAGTTGAATACAATTGACATCCTTTCCTGAAGCATCTCTTCAACTGTAAGGATGAAATCTCCCAGATAGAAATGGGTCTTGGAATTCCTTTTATTGTTCTTTTATTTCCTTATTCATCAAGACAAGTAAAAGTCTGGTTATGGCAATCTAGAACAGCACGATGCATATCCAACCAATCCATCTGAATGAAGGTATCATATGATCTGAGAGGTATGATGTTCAAATATGCAATAGTGCTAACACCAATCATGTTTATTAGACAGCCTTTAACAATCTCATTAATCTTCCTTTAGTCTCAGTACCTAGTTGAACCATCCATGATTCCTCATGCTTACTTCTCTTCAAATGGAATCTTTCAACGAAATTAAGAACAATGTAACTATGACTTGCTCTTGAATAAATTAAAACGGCAATAGGCTGATTTGCAATCTTAGCTTCAACCTCAATCATGTTTCACTGATGATATGCCTATCAATTCTCCAAGGATGCATATATTCTTCGGATGTTTTTTCTCACGTCTTCCATTGTAGTTGCCTCTTGTACGTTGTGCATAGTCCTCACTCTATCTCCCTTATGAGGACAATCTTTATACAAGTGATCTCCTTCACATCCCCAACATTTGATTGGTTGTTGCCTTGTCGTTTTTCCCAAGAATTATTTCACCTTCGATCCACTCTAAGTTGGTTGGCCTTGTTGATATGTATTAGAACCACTACTAGAGAAAGGACGTTTGAATCCCTTCTTCCTTTGATCCAACTTTTCCTCCTTATCTTTCCAAGTCTTCTAGAAATTTTCTCCGTCTTTACTCTGATCATATAGGTAATTTGTTTTTCTAAAGGTCTCTTCCAGAGTTTTGCGTTCATCAAATTGGATCTTGTCTTTGTAAAATGATGGCGATCCACTTAAAAACCTTGTATCTTCACCTTTTTCTTCCTTAATAAAGCCCACATATCTTAGCAACCCTAAAACTTCTTCTCATATTCCTCCATGGTCATGTTTCCCAACCTGAGTTCAAACAAATTATGCATTTTCTTGTTATGGTAATGCTCTGAAAGGTATTGTTGCTAGAATTATTTCTTGACCTACTTCCAACAAATCCTCTTCTCATTGATGTGCTTAACTTGCTTCCGTTGATCCCACCACATAGATGCCTTTCGTTGTAAATGGTATATGGAAATCCTAGCTTCTAGAGTTGATGAGTAACTATGCAACTGCAAATACTTTGTCATCCCTAACAACCAAGCTTCAACATCCTCTCGTCTTTTATTTTCGCCTTCAAAAGTATATGGCTTTATCTTCCTAAGCTCTCCTTGTACTATATCTTGTTCATGTCTTCTTTGGTGTCTAACTAGGGATACTTTTGGGTTGTTCTTAGATTCTTCACATGTATATGAATTCTTGGTTGAGTGAGTTCGGTGAGTAATGATGCCTTCGAGTTTTGGTAGCACTTCTCGAATGCCTGGATCTTCTATAACTATCTTTCCCTACACGATTTCTTCTTCCTTCTTCATGCCTTGAATCTGGTCCATTCTTTATTTGCCTCTAAAACTGTTTTAAAATCTGTAGAAATTGAGTGTTTATCTAATTTTGTTCCTCCTGGGCTTTTAACAGCCTCTCATTATCAGCTCGATAACTCTGCACCTCCATCTTCAAACTCCTCATGGTTTCTACTAGCTCCAATGGATTTATGTTGTCTCTATGTCCATTAGACTCTATTTCTCTGTTTCCCATACTAATATTGAAGGATTTAACATCTTCTCCATGGCTATAAGATCACTGTGCATCTTTCCTGATTACTCTTCCTCTATGTTGCTCTACAATTTTGAACCTTACTTCTTCTGGTTGTAACATTGATTCTACGAGAAATGTGAACACAAATAATACTATTAGATATAATTCATTCGCAAATCTGTAGCATTTTCTTTCAGATTCTAGAAATTATGCACATTGTCAAAATTTTGCCAATTAAGGGTACAGGTCCTTAGTTTTCAAAGAACCCTAAAGAACTTATCCAAGTTCTAATACTTCAGACTTATTCTCCTATAAACTATCGTTCTAATGACAATTCTCACGCCTCGATCAGAGTTCTGAGTTGGAAATTATGGCTCTCTGAAATCAGCAATTTTACCTCTTTTTTGCACTTGTCTCGCTAATACAATTAATCTCGAAGGCCAACTTCTACAACCTTTACAATAAAATCTATGGAGAACCAAGAAAAAATTTATATCGGGGACAAATAGTGTTCATGATGTGAGTGCACAACAACCTTCAGGTTTGTGATCTTATGTTCCATTCAAATTCTGTAGCATTCTAGAATTGTCAACTTTGTCATTTTCCCACTTTTTCCAAACTAGGAATTTTTAGTTGAAATTGATACCTCCCAAACACAGTAGAATTGGTAAATCTTCAATCAAACAAAGTTGTCTGTCTGGATTACTGAGTACACCAAATGTCAAGTAAGAAAAAATTTCCAGTTTGGTGATCTGAGGTACCTTTTCCTCCTCTGAAGATCCCAAAACTCCTCAAAAAGTCTCCCAGAATAGTGGATTTTGGCCCATTTTTGCATCTCCATTCCAAAAGCTTATGAATTTGGGCATCATCTTTATTAGGTTTCATCATGCCTGCTCCTGTGACTCACTGTCCAAATTTCACCTCCAAGAGGGCCTCTGTCAGTGAGTACCACCATGTTATTCAATCAAAAACCTGTAATATGCATTTTCTAGACAACCAAAGTAGAATTGGCCAATGAATCTCACTAGCCTATTATAGTGCACCTCATAGTGAACCTATCCCAAAACTTTCACCTAATTTTGACTTAACATGCCAAAACAAGATTTTGGCTCCAAACTCCGTTTTTAACTTACTTTATCCTATTGACGTGGCATGACATGTGCTTGTCGATGTGGTAGTTGAGTCCTACATTGAATCCCTCATGTTACCATGTCATCCTCCTTCATCCTTTACCTACCATGTCTATCTTCCGTGGCCTCCCCTTTACCTTTCCCTCTCTACTTTATAAAATTCATGGGCCACCTACACCCTTTGTCTTTATCAACCACTTGGAACCACCCGGGCCATGGATGGGACAAGGGGTATCACTTTGTCCCTACATCCTCCAAGTGGCACGCTATCCTTGGTCGATCTAGCGAAATGAGATCCAACGACAAAGATCTCATTTCAGCACTGAAAGTGATTACCAACTAGCAATGTCCATACACTTCGAAATATCCAATATTTGTCGCTAGGATGTGATTGGACGACAGAGATTGATTTTGGAACCAAAAGTGCTCGACCCATAACAAGCCCTTTGCGTCCCAAAATATCCAACGACGGATATTCATCGTGATCCTAACGACCCAAATCCAATTCAAGGCAAAAAATGCTCGATCCTTAATAGAGTATTTTTGTTTCAAAATATCCAACAATGGATATGCTTCACAATCAACAATACAGATTCAATTCGGCACGGAAAATGCTCGATGGAAAACAAGGACACTTGCCCCCGAAAAGAATCTCGGGACGACATGTGTCCCCCACAAAATTTTGAAACAATACAAAAATGGTTCAAAAAACTACTTTTGAAGTTCCAAAACCACTTTGGAATACCACTTGTCAATTGAATTTTCATTAATCTAGGCTCAAGCATGAAGTTCATTCTGATTTTAGCATTTTACTTGAACCATAGAAAATTGCAGTCACACCATAAACAATTTGTTGCAATAACCAAGATCACAAGAAGAAAACACCGTGCACAAGTACACAAGAAGTATCCTGGGAAACCCTTCTCAACAAGGGAAGAAAACCCAGCCAATCCTCTGCTATATTCTTCAAGAGAAAGACCTCCCACACCATAAACCTAGCACACAAAAGGGTGCTCACAAAACCTAGAAGGATAGTGCCCAAGAGAGGTGCGCACTTCAGCCCTAGAACTTGCACTTGCTGAAATTTCCAAAATCACACTTGTGTTGTGTTTCCTCAATGGGGAAATCACCTTTATTTATATTAGACTGGACACATCAAAAGTGGTGTCTATTGGCACAACAGGGCCGACCTCAATAACTCAAAATATAATTAATAATTACCATATTAATTATCTTTTACATTAATTATCTTTCACTTTATGGCGGGGCCGACCTGTACCATTTACATCACAATTAGGGTTACAGGTAACACTGACTCTTAGACAATATAGCAAGGGATCTCATACACCCACTAGTGCTCAGCCACTAAGGGTACGTCCACCTGTACTCAGCCACAGGGACATCCAAGTCTCTATCTCACTGCGTCTCACAAGAGAATCATCAGAATACACACTCACTAGTGCTCAGCCACTAGGATCATGTCCACATGTGCTCAACCACAGGAACGTTCTACTCAACAGATCTCTATCTCACTGCGTCTCACAGGAGAATCATCTGGAGTATCACATGATACATCATCTCAACTCTCTGAACAGAGGAGAACAGTACACCCATCACATGGACTCCTTCACCCCTCACAAGAGTACACATCGTTTCATCTATGTCTCAGAGAGAACGACACACCCTGCTCATGGGCATCTTCCCTTCACAGGGGCACACAGCGTTCCATCTCCGTCTCGGAGAGGAGCCACACACCCATCTCATGGGCACACCCAACTCATGGGCTTCCCCACCCCACACAGGGGCACACAGTGTACCATCTCCGTCTCAAAGAAGAACAACACACCCATCTCATGGGCACACCCAACTCATGGGCTCTCTCACAGGCCGACTCACTCGGTCTGTGTCCTGAAGGATGTCTCACACAATTGTAATCATCAATACTCCCTCTCAACTAGGGAGGCATTCTCCATCAGGCCAAGTCTCGCATGGAAGTACTCGAACTTCGACTTGGCAATAATCATCAACACTCCCTCTCCGCTAGGGAGGTATTCTCCACCAAGCCAGTCTTTCACGGAAGTACTCAAACTTCGTCTTGGCAAGAGGTTTGGTGAAAATATATGCAATCTGCTAATGTGTAGGAAGGTACTGCACATGTATTGTTTTCCTCTACACCATGTCTCTGATATTATGATATTTTATCTCAATGTGTTTCGATCTATGAAATACTGGGTTCTCAGAGATCTTACACAACTTTGTTTATCACAATGAATAATGGTGGGATCCATCTCATGATCAAATAAATTGGTTAGAAGCTTGCGAAGCCACACTGCTTCACGGATTGCCACACTCAATGCTATATACTCTGCCTCTGCGGTACTCAAGTCCACAGAGCTTTGTTTCCTGCTGCACCAGGAAACCATGGCAGATCCTAAGTTAAAGCAACAACCGGAGGTGCTCTTCCGGTCCATTGCGCTCCCTGCCCAATCTGCATCGGCATATCCCTGCAAACTCGAGCCTACAATGAAGGCATATCTCAAGCTACATCCAATTGTGCCTCGTAGGTATCTCAATACATGTTTCGCTGCTATCCAGTGAGTCAGTCTCCGCTGACTCATGAACTGACTAAGTACATCCACTCCATAGCATATATCAGGTTTGGTTTTAACCATATACATCAGTGATCCTCTCAGTTGTGGATCAATCTCAACACCATTCATTTTCTTCAAATCCATCACCATTTTCTTATACTAAGCACGAGGTGCTTACTTGAGTCTATACATGGCTTTCTTCAACCTGTACACATGAGATTTCTCATTGTTTATCACAAATCCCTCTGGATGCTCGATATAACCTTCTTCCCCAATCTCACCATTGAGAAAGGTTGTATTTTCATCCATTTGATGTAGTTTCCAACTCATGGATGATAGTAAGGATGGAAGTGTATCGGGCTACTAGATCAAATGTCTCATCGTAGACAACTCCCTCTGTTTGTGGGAATCTTCTAGGTACAAATCTTGCTTTGTATTTCTCGACACTTCCATCAACTGCATGCTTTATCTTACGGATCCATTTGGAGGTCACTACAGACTTACCTTCTGGTCTCGGAACAATATCCCATACATCATTCTTCAAGATAGACTGATGTTTTTCTGTCATGGCATCTTGCCATACTTGCTCACCTGTAGCTTCTCCATGACAAGAAGGCTCAAAAATAATGATGTGGCTCATGGCTGAAAGGTAGCTCGAAAATCTCTGTGGTTTCTTTCTTTCTCGGTAAGTGCCTTGAGGGGTTGCATGTCCCTCTGCCTCTTGCAGAGTTTGTCAAGCCCAGACAGGCCTTTTATGTCCTACTGCAATATCTCTGGGGATATCAACTGGAATAATGGTTTTCTCCCTCTGAACTGTTGAAGGGAAGAAGGTAATGTCTCTTCCTTCTTCTCAATTTGTTTGACACCCTCTTGAGTCAAGTAACTCCCTCTGAAATCTGAAAGATGGATATCTTCTTTTTCTTGTTTGCTAACCTGAAGATATTTTATGTCTTCTCAGGTGCTCTACTGACTCTACAGTATTTTGATGAGCTCTGTACTAGCATAATAATCAATCAATAAAGGTTGGACTCCCGTACCAGGGATAATGGTCCAAGTCATGAGGGCTCACATACTAGGGATAATACCCTTCACTATCAAGGATGCAATCAACTATAGGTTTAATTTATAAATCAAACAATTCACCTGAGTCTGCAGTCATGCTCAATCTTACATTTGGTTTAGAGGAAGTAATCCTCATCTCTCTTGTCTTCATTCTTTTGAGGTGGGTCTGGATCAATGTCAACGGTGGAAGCATATTGTCTTCCTTTCTTTCTAGTAGGACAATTTCTCGCATAGTGTCCATATTTGTCACATCTGAAGCACTGGATCTCTATCATGTCTCTTCTCTAATCTTAACCTGATGCTGAGGAATTCTTCTCATCTTTGAATGTTTGCCTGAAGTTTCTTTTAAATCTTCCTCCTTTCTTTGTATGAAGTGCAAGAGCATGATTGTCATCAAGGGAGTCTTCCACTCCTATAGATCTAAGTCTAAGTTCTTCTTGGGTACAGTTTGTCCACAGACGATCAAAAGTTGGTAGTTTTTCTCTTCCACTGATATTTTGAAGAAATGGTTCCCAATGTTTTGGAAGATTATTGAGAGTGGTCAAAACAAGTTCTCTGTCAGATATGATTTCTCCAATGGCACCTAGTTGATCTCTAATCTCTGACATCTTAATAAAGAAGGTAGCAACGGTATCACCTTTTGTCATCTTGATACTTTGGAGCTGGCCCTTCAATTTAAGGGTTCTAAGGGTGTTGTCACTCTCAAACATATTCTTCAATGCTTCATAAATTTCATAAGTTGTCTTCAGGTTGGCAATACGAGGTAGGAGCATAGTTTTAAAAACCGAAACCGGTACCGGAACCGGTCTAGGGTCCAACCTGAACCGGAACCGGAACCAG
This sequence comes from Picea engelmannii, assembly GCA_009831015.1. Lineage (NCBI taxonomy): Eukaryota > Viridiplantae > Streptophyta > Pinopsida > Pinales > Pinaceae > Picea > Picea engelmannii. The sequence continues at coordinate 18,451 of ML830936.1, read as the reverse complement.
AACCGGTAATGAACCGGTCGAACCGGTTTCAATGAACCGGTTTTTTAAAAAATACATAAAATATTTAAATTTTAACGAAAAAAATATATTTTTAAGATTTTAAATCATGTTTCCAAAGCATTATAGACAATTAGAGACAACATATCCAAAGTATGCTCATGAATATATCAAAACGACACCAAGTGCAAT
>ML830935.1:94856-115526 GCA_009831015.1 Picea engelmannii | reverse complement strand
CAATTAGTCAATATGCTTCATCATTCTTATCATCCCATTTGGATTTATTTTCATCATCAGTGGGTTCTTCTTCTATTCCCAAGGTAATCTGGTATAATCCTTTATTTCTTAGTAAATTCTCCATATGGGATTTCCATGAGAAGTAGTTGGTGTTGCTAAGCAAAATATCATTGGGAGAATCCATATTAAATATGAAGACAAGATGGATTTAAAATATGGAACTGATGGTCTGGATAGAAAGCTCTCCAAAAAATAGGTTGTTTAAAAAAAATGACACTGAAAACAAACTTCAGATGTGAATGTATGCCCTTTTGAAAAAATGCATAAACAGTAACCAAAGACACACGTGGCAAGTAGAATTTGGTTCACGTGGTGATGCTCCTCCTTATCTAACTTTTCATGTAATCTCACTTTTAAATAAGTTACTTATGAAGTGACCCACTTTTATAGAACAAGTGACAATCACTTTTACAATGAAGTTACTTTATAAATGAAAGTTGCATGCAAAACAAATAACATAACATAAAATATTAAAGTTTTTAAATTATGATTCATTTTTATAATTTAGTGAAATGCACTTTACAATGAACACATGAACCTTTTAAAAAAAAAGTAACAAAAAGGAGACTCGAACTCAAGACCTGTTACTTAATAAAGAAACTTTTAACCAAGTGAGTTTGTGCAAAACACGTTATAATCTTAAGAAGGAGGATTTGGGGTGTTGTTGTTGTGGAAGACAACGTTGGAGTGTGTGATCAATAAAAAATTATTTTCATGCATTCACACCCAAAAAAAAATTCACTTCTTGACAACAACAAGGGTTAGATCTAGGTTAGATTACCCAGAAAATGCAAGTTTTCCCATCTGTTTCTGATTTGCTGAGATCACATAGAGAACACGACAAAGAGCATACGTAGAAAAGAAAACATTTTCCTCTCTATTTCTAATTGTGTTTGGATCACATAGAGCGGAGGTAAAAGAGCGTATGTAGATAAAAAAGAGTATTATATTATCTCTGTAAAAAATAAAAAAGGGTGTATCCAGGCTTACACCTTCAGATCTGATTGAAATAGTCGTATCTTGGGAAAACATAAAACTTTTTGAGTGAAATGAAAAGAGTTCCTAAACTGAAATGAGTACTTTGGATGCAATGGAATAGTCCTCTTGGCCCGTAAATGTATGGAAATAATAGAAATCATAGATGCAACAACATGACTTCACAATCTTGATCTACAACATGAATTGATCTTCAAATGCACTCTGATACCATGTTCAAACACACATGTATTCCAATAGAGGACTAACACATTCAATAAAAACTCACACAACTAGATCAAATATCAACACATCGATGTTTTTACCTGGTAAAACTCTTATGGGGAAACATCCACGACCCCAGTGATCATGGCCACTTAAGGTAATTTATTAATAAAAACAAAAAATATTACAAAGAGTTTATCACAAAAAATTATCGACAAATGATCCTTCATACTCTTTAAATAGAGATCATGGACCAATTGAGTGTTAAGTCATGGATCAATGTAGCTGTTAAGATCAAGGAGAATATGAGCTGTCAAATCACTCTATGTTGGGAACATATTGTGATCATCAGATCACAATGCATAATAATGCATACTAAAGAAACACACTAAGAAATGAACTTTAACCTAATGACACATTAGACCAAATTGATATTAACTAACTCCTAATTGTCTAAATGTTGGCTTGATTATGCACGTCCTTCCTAACACTAGGGGGTTAATTACCCAAGGTTCATCCATATTTAACCAACCAAGTCTCAAGGCATTGACATATCAATATCCAGTTAAGGACTGAAGAAGGTCTCACTCAAGATGCCATGAGAATCATAGTGACCATCTAGTCTTGTGTCAGAGATGAAGGGATAAAGAATACAAGGAAGCCACTTGGGATGAAATTGATACATTCAATTATACTCCATTAATAGACTAACAACCAAAAATGATTATCACACTCATCCATTAAACTCAAAATAAAACACAACAATTGACAGAGAGAATTACAACTTTTTACTATCTCCATTAAATGGTAAAAGGAATACATCAATCGATTCATATTGAAATAGGAATATTTATCTTCTCTCTAATACATTCTACAACTCAGGCATTACAATGCACTACGTGATCTCTATTTAGATTCTATACATACTACTATATTGACTCCATTGCATACTCTATACAAGATTGTTTCATACTCTTATAAAATTGTAGCAAAACTCTCTAACATCCTCTATGCAAAAACTTGGACTACTCTTTTTCTTCTCCTTCTTTATCTACTCTGACACTCTGTCACTTTTTCTTTTTCTCTGGTTGATCTAGTGATCACCATTTCTGCACGCTTCTTCCATCTGCATGCAGCCCACATATCCTCCTTGGAGTATGGTAGTCCTAATGAACTTTTCAACTCATACATTATCTTCCGCACAATATCCTATGATGTCTAGGTTCATTATTCAGGAATATTTCTGAATACCTTCTTCTAACTTGACATGCATGTAGTATCTTTCCAATCATTTAACACACAATATAAATCTTTTCTTGATGTTTGTGCTTTATTCCATCTATCATGTATCTGTTGATGTGCACACAAAACTGAAGTGCATACATGATTGATATGTGCACGAGTGCAACCTACCCAAAACTTTGGGTGCCAATAGGCTCCCAACACTATTACTTAGCTTAGCCTCGATCCATTAGCCAGGCCTTGTTCATGGTGTGATAGATGCAACAGAAGGAACCGTCTTCATGGATTCTTGGAGGAACTCCTAAAATTGGTGATCAGTTTCATCCAAGTGGCATGCAATTGTTGAGTGAGTTGGATCACCTGGTATGTGTCAGTGGTTATGACCTATAGAGCCTTAAGATCAATGTGATTCATTTTCTTGATCATCGGGGTGGTTGCAACCTGCACTGCTACAAGATGCATGTATAATATTTGGGCCTTGTTGGCCGCTTCATTGGCTATCCCAGAGATAGTTTGTTGTTCTTCCCGAGCAAAAATTATCTCTCTTGTCTTACTAGCGATGGTTGTCATCACAACCTAGCACTTTCTCGGGGGTAAGGAAGTCAAGATACTCTTCTACTGGGTAAATTCGGCTTTGGTAATGCATATCCATTCATAAATGGAGCCAATATTCAAGGAATTTTGGAGGTGATTCCATAGAGTAAAGCTATATTCAATCAACCTAGAAAAATCCTTTAACTGTGCTTGGTTGTTTTGAAGTGATTTCTCATCCAACACAATATTGTGTTGCAATTCAATATCTTTGGGTGAAGACTGTTGAATCCTTTTGTAGAGTGCGAAGTTCTGCAACTTCAATACCCAAGAATGAAATTTCATGATGATGAGTTTTTGTGATGGAGAAAATTCCAAAAATTTGTTCATTGTGCCAGGTACCTTTGTGTATAGTTCATCGACTATGCTCAGGATCTCTTTATGGGTGGTCACATTTCCCATGTGTTGAGATCTTGTTTCCACGTTCACTGATACTTATGTATCATATAGCATTTTCAAGGATTTATGAGCATGTACCTCTCACTGATAGTGTGTGAAACTCTAATTATGCATAGCGAGTTCTAATTGATGTTGTTGCTAAAGTTTCTCATGAACTGGGCTAAGTTTCTGGTGTCAGTCTCCTAGTTCTGTAGTTAAGGTGGTAATGTAGGTTTTCATGTCCTGGGTGGGGACCAGACCTAAATCAATTCCCATGGTGGTTGCATCAAACAAAAGGACCATTGACAGGTTGAATTTCATTTCCCACCCTCGACTACCATTGTTGGGAGTATGCTCTTATAGCATGGGGGGAGTTTCATCAGAGGGAAATGCACTAGTAAGATAACAACACATATATTTTAATTTTCTTGTAGCCTCCCTCTGAATATTGTTTTTTAAAACTAGTTTACCTATGAATTCCTTGAAAAGAGTCGAAATACCTCGCACAAGTTGCCCTGACCCATGTGTTACAATTCCAGTGGCTAACCCTATGGCCTAGCCAGTTCATGGTATTTTTGTGCTGGTATGTGTGGGTCATAAAGGCATCTATGCATTCTATGTTGGGACTGATTCAATGATTAGGATAGCATGGATGTTCGGGAAGGATGAGGACCGTCGATCTTCTCTCTCTTATTCTGGGTCGTGGAAGTGTAAATGAGGTTCTTCTTCTAATTGAGGGCCTCCGTGTATTTGGGAATTCTAGCTACATAGTCCATGCCTTCATTTTCATTCCATATGGCCTCTTCCTACATTCTATCATAGTTCCTATTGGTGCGAGTCTCAAGTGTGTCCAACGTGTCGCTAGGGGTTGGTTTCAAATGCTCAAGTCATTCAGAAACTCTCTATTGAATATCTTCTTCCGAATATAGAATGAAATCATTTCCATCGAAGGTCCCTAATCATTACTGGGATAGATTTATACATTATGAAAATTACATCCAAATTCAATAAAATGTGCACACCTGTCGATGACATTGCGCAATACGTGCAATTGTGAGTTGGCATCCTGGATGAGTTGGTTGTACCATATTTGCAAAGCTCTGTCATTATTGACTTGAATTTTGGGAGTCTTGTTGAATTGTAAGGAAAGAAATATGGGGGCAGAAAATGTTAGGGAACCCACAATAGGGTGCTCGTGGCCTGGAGTGGTTCTCCATAGAATCATGGAAAGCAACAAAATAACCCAACTATAGTGGAAATCCTTATCAAAGTTCTAATCTTCTAAGTAATCATCGATAAATTAATTAAGGATGCAACATGCCCACACCATATGGACACCTCCAACATAGATTTTTGTGGCTATGATGAGGTCGAGTGGGAATTCATCTTTTTTGGATTTTATCAATAATTTGCATGTTAGTAGTTTGGTGGAAAATCAGATGCCTCGATAGTTAATCTATGCAATCACCACACCATGGGTCCCTCAACATGTAGCATACTTGGCATAAATTTCATCTTGTGTTACATTTTTGAATTTGAGATCTTTTGTTGGTTCTTTTCCATGTATCAGAAGACTGTTAACCTGATGTATGGTATCCACATCAACTAGGTATTTTTTGTCTATCTAGAGGTAGTTGTTGTGCAACCGAGTAAGTAGGAAGTAGACCTAGGCCATAACAGATGCACCATGGACAAAGTGAGGGGAGTCTACCAATGTCAGTATTCCATCCTATTGAAGTGTCTTGGCCCATTATTGTGTGAGTATCAATGGTTGTCCATCCACACTCACAATTTCCTATGCATAGTTGGGGAAGACAATATCTAGGAATTGAACTAGGTCTCAGACATCATAATCAGTGAAGTGGATGTCTTAAAATTTCCCAGTCCAAGATCCTCTAAAACTAACATTAGTGGGCAATGTTTTCTTTGGTATTTCTCTATCCCTAACATCCTTAGCTTTGTTACTGACCCGTGTCTTGCTGGAAGAAGTCATCAATGGTTGCAATCACTAGGTGCCTTGGTATCGTTGAGCCTCAATAGGAAGGGATGGAAATACAGGGTTTGACTCATCTGATTTGTGCCTTTCCATCACTTGGTATATTTTTCTATTGCATTTCACCATTATAGAACTGAATTTAGATTAAAATACTAACCAAAATATCCGATTAGGGAAGTATTAATGTATGTGAGAGAATATTTCCATACTGGTATGGTTTGATGATCTTCTTATAAAGGTTCTTTACTGTTGATGGTCCTAAGAGTAGTAACACATTCCTCGGGGACTGTTAGAGAATAATTGTATTTTTTGTATCGTCACTCCCCTACCATTATCTATTGGAAAGGAGTGGTTCTCCTTGTGGCCTCCATATGTTGGACCTTTTCGTCGGTATCCTGCAGTATCAGTTTTTTCATGTCATATCAATATGGAATTTATTCTTCAACGTATTTTCAAACATGCAAAATATCTAAAGTTGATGTTGGTATTTATCACCTGATTATTCTCAAAACGTGCCAAATATTGACGAGTGTACGGTCATATGTGTCTTCCTTTAATACACTAAATTGTATCCACCACCTAATCATTAATTTGATGTTAACTTCTCTACACATGCATGCAGTCTTATTATTCAAGGGCACTGCACACAATTCTTTCACACCCCTACATCAACACCCAAGTTGTTTAACCTATCGCATCGACCCTTGATGGGTCATAATACTTCTTTACACTGATCCAACTCCTTGGTCTTCTCCATGGGGGATCTTCAGTAGTCGAGTTTGGACTTGGGGGAATATGATGGTAGACCAATTTTTCACTGGTTTCAACCTCATGCATGTGTTACTTTTCCATTATCTTGATGGTAATCGAAGGAATAGTATAGATGAGACTTCCCACCAACAGAGTGCGATCAATTTTCAGGTGGATCCTTCACACATTTGGTCATTTCTTGGCCACCCAATGCATTTCACAGGAGCATATGTATTTTTGGATATCAACTCCAGGCATGAACCTTTCTTTCATTAAATCCACTATGTCATCCCATTCTCTTAGATATTCCTGATGTGAAGCCCACGATTACGTGGGTATGACCTCCATCACTATGTTGAGGGCTCATATCCAATGGGTTAATGGAACTTGCTACATTTGGGAAATTAATGTGTCCACTAGATCCATTCCATCGAATAGATATGGTCTGAAATAATATTCACACAATCTAGTTGTAATTCATGTACATCTTCTAGTAAAGACCTCATAAAACTTATTTTTCCATATTTCCATAGCATATTTTGAATCAGTATCATAGGAATTCACACTCCTCCAACTCAACTCCCCATATGTTGTGGCATTGATGTAATATTATTTGCACCTTGTGAATTGATATATGTGTTCCATAATGGAGCTATGTGCATCCTCATTCATAGGATATTTGTATCTCTCACCTTCATTCAGATGTGATGACACAATCATGTGTAGAGTGTTTGTCTCAAACGACATCTAACTTTTCTTCAAATTCAACATGGAATTTTTTTTTAATGCCCAGTAAATACCAAATAGTGTAGGGTAGGGATATAAGTCATCCATGATCTTGATAACCTCAAACTATTCCTTAGTTTTCACCCCTTCGATGTTCACTTCAACCTATTCTAGTCGGCTTATGGGATAAATTATGTACTGATTAGCTAGCCTGGGTTGAATGGGGGACCATACCAAGTTCAGGCTACCCATCAAATCCCATAACATTTTTGGTAGGAAGTTCACATCGGACCCCAGATCCAACATGAATCCATCCATCTCATAACTTATGAGTTTAGAGGTCATCTTAAACTCTCTTCTTGTCCACTTTTTCTTACTGACCTGACACACATCCTTTTTTGGTAGAGGGGTGGATATATCTACAATTGTTCGTTCTTCCCGCATACAATTTGTTAACATGTGCTTGAATTTTCATGCAACATTAGGGTCACTTAACAATTTCAAAAAACAACACAAGAAGTTAGTTACTTGGTCTTCTTCTTGTTCTTCATGACCATTGCCATGTAGTTCTTCTTCTCGCATTGTGTGCCTCAACTCTTCACACACATGTTCCTTTATTTCCTTTTTTTCAACCTGTCGTGCTTCTTCCTTCATGTGATATTCTTCCAACAACCTCTACGTCACATGCTATATCTCTTTGCAAACACAAGCTTCCTCTAAAGACTTCTGTGTGGCGTGCTATAATTCTTCACGTCCTCTGGCTTCTTCCATCAATCCCCATGTGGCACATTGTACCTCCTCTTATACTTGGGCTTCCTCTAGTGATCTTTGCATCATACACTACAATTATTCATGTCCTATATTTTATTCTATATCCCTTTTCACATTATGCAAAAACTACTTCTACCGTGCAACATCAAATTTGAGAGGAGCTTGCACCACCTTTTTTATCTTCCCTTATTTTCTCTATCCCAATATTTATCCACACTCCAAGTCCATTCCTATTTTGGTTCCACCTCAATTTATCACCCACACATAAGATTCCTCATATTTGTTTTTTTTCTTGCACAGTATTGTAGCTACCATATTGCAGTGTGCCTTCTTCTGTTTGCACTTCTTCAAAAAGTCAAGATAGTCCTACGTGGCATGCTCGATACTATAGAAATACCCAAAAAGAGTGAATGGGTTGGTATATAATATTGACACATGGAATATATTTCCACAATTTAAATAGGTGTGTGGTATTCCTCCACCTCCTCCATATCCTCGTTCTCGACTACATCCATATCCACCTCTAGGACCTCCTTGGTATCCACCTCTTTTTGTGCCTCCATGGTCACAACCTTTATGCTCTTCTTGAACCCGGAAGGCATTATGGGCATGGTCTTGCATCAACTAAAGTGACTGGAATTTTTTCACATCATACCCCATGGATTTTCAAAACTCAAAAAATAGAGTATGGTGAGTTTTTTAGCATTGTTCCAATGTTGGGTAGCGATGTGGGATATGTCCACATTGTCTACAAATATCACACAAATCAGTTGGAGGCTGAAACAAAAATGGATTTGTCACACCCGTTGCCAAATAATTTCCTAACATGGGACATTTGTCCCTATGGTGACCTTCTGAACAAAATTTTGGTACACCACACATGCTCGCGCACCACCTTTGTCTTTGCCATATCTTGTAGTTGCATTGTCATATTTGCAAGTTGGGATTTCACCTGCACCAATCCTGTTGATGTCTCTCCACTTCCTGGCATGGCCTCTAGGAACATCCCAATATCCATCGCCTATGCCTTAGTAGTCAACATCTATTGTGTGAGTGGAACTTGGATATGAGTAAGAAGTCCCGTAATGAACCATTCCCTATGATGAATATCTTGGATCTGGAATGTCATCCATCTAATAGTATCTTGAACCATTGCTCATAATCCCACACAGTATCTTTAGTTTGTTGCTTGATTTATTTGATCTCAATAATGCATTATGATTCTGACTTAGGCTTCTGAAACTCCCTAAGTAGGTCTCTCTTAATTTTTTTTAGGTACCTTGTTTTTCCCACTGGTGCACTGACCTTGTACTTCATGTACCACGTCATAGCTCTGTCTCTAAAAGTGGTCTCTAGCTACAACTATGCAATCTCCAATGGTTTGTCTATGATACTCTTCACAAACCATATAGCCTCACACATGAACCAATGATGCTCCTCATTTTCCTTACCCATCCCATGGAACATAGCTGGTAGCTTTAGCATTGTATATTGATTCTCCATCTTCAATCTAGGATTGTGTCCTCCTGAATGACTACCCGTTTTTAGTGATTTTGGTATTGATACTTTTGCTTGCGAAGTATTGTTGACTTTGTATTCTTCTTCACTTGTATCTAATCTGTGTTCTTCCACTACTTTGTCTTCTTCTAATCATATCACCGCGTTGTCTATTATTCCTTCTTCTTGGTTACAAATGCACAAGGGTGGTGGTTAAAATAAGGGGCACCTCCATCTTCTCTCATAATTTCTTGTGAGACAACCTAGTTTCCTACATGTGGTCACACAAGACCATCCACTATAGCTAAATCTTCTTCCCCTTCTTGCAAGGGTTCTTCACCATACTCAACTACTTCAATTCGTCTACTCTAAGAATCATCTTCCTCTAATTTTGTGACATCTCTCAACATCCAAGGGGATTAGTCTTCATCTTATTTGATCCTACTACCACTACTTCTAGTAGCTTCACTGGAAACCCTATTGCTAACGTCATTCATTTTTTATGACATATCTTCGTTTGTGCTCCTCTTTGGAATAACACTCACTCTCGCACTTCCTCCTAGTTTGGTCTCCTTCCTCTTCATTCTAGGTCCGACCCATCATCTTTCACCCCTTTCTACCTTATTTTTGCTCCTTTTTTCTGCTTTCCTCTTTATCTCAACTCTTTTTGCATATCTTTTAGCTCTTTCTCTCCTCTACTCTTCTAGGTCCATCCTCTCCTCACCTCATTTAAACATATTATGGATCCTTTCAGTGGATCCATATCCTCTCTCTCTTTTCCCCCTTCTTTTCATTCCCCCCCATCTCTAAGGAGTTTACTTTTCCATCCTATCTAGCTCCATGTGCATTAATCTTTTCTCCACGAAAAAAATCTTTATCCACAACGAGATTTCTTCTAGCAGTGTTTTTAAAGGACCGTCAACAAAATTTATTTCATCCTTGCTGAAAGAATCATTGTATTCTACAATGAACTCAATAATGTAGCCTTCCTTCACTCGGGAAAAATAGATTTTGATTGCTCGATCCCACTTGTTATCCTAACCTTCTGTCTATCAATTGTAGTCTGGTTCCACACCAGTGGTTCTTGGGGTCTCAAACTAGTGTTAATAACGGTTTACCTATTCAACCATTCATATAGAAAAAATGGAAGCTTAGAAAATAAAACCTCATGTAAATCATTATAGATGTACCTCTCCTTCCAACATTCAATGTTGGTTATTAGACCCTTATTTTCTTGTTGAGAAAACTCATCTTCCTTTGGAATTAACTAGTCTTGTATTTCCTCTCGATATGGATTCCACCTCATTCTCTCCCTCCATCATGTAGTACAAAACCTTCAGGTCCCAGAAATAGAACCCTTTGTTGGCTCTCTTATGCATGTCCTTCCTAACACTAGAGGGTTGATGACCTAGAGTTCATCTAGAGTTGACCAAAAAAACCTCAATTCATGGCATATAAATCTTTGGTCAAGGACCGAAGAAGGTCTCACCCAAGATGCCATGATAATAACAAAGACCATCTAGTCTTGTGTCGATGATGAAGGGATAAATCATACAACGAATCCACTCAGGCTAACATTCATACATTGAATTATACTACATTAGCATACTAACCGCCAAAACCCATTATCACACTCATCCATTAAACTCATAATAAAACACAACAATTGATAGAGATAAATGCAACTTTATATTATGTCCATCAAATGGTAAAATGCATACATCAATAGATTCATATTGCAATAGGAATAACACTCTATGCTCTGGTACATTCTACAACTCAGGAATTACAATGTGATATGTGCTCTCTGTTCAAATTTTTCTCATACTACTAGACCAACTCCATTACAGACTCTATACAGGATTGTTCCAGGCTCTTATAATTTTTTTGTAAAACTCTCTAACATCCTCTATGAAAAAATTTGGATTGCTCTTTTTCTTCTCTTGTTCTCTATCACTTTCTCTTTTGCTCCACTTGCTCTAGTGATCACTAGTTTCGTACGCTTCTACCATCTGCATAAAACCCATGTAATCTCTTTGGAGCATGGAAGTCCTAACGAACTTGTTAGGTCATCCATTATGTACCCCACAATCTCACGTGTTGTCTGGTTTCATTATTTGAGAATATTCCCAAATATATTCTTCTGACTTAGAGTGAATTGGGAATCTTTCTAATATTTTAGCATGCAGTATAGAACTTTTCTCAGTGCGCACACTTTATTCCATCTATCACACAGTTGTTGATGTGCACGAAAAAATGAAGTGTGTGCATGACTAATCTATGCATGAAAACAACTTACCCAAAACTTTGGGTTCCAATACTAAATATAAATTAACACAACGTATTAACCCTTATCTATTAAGATGGACCTAATACATCCTTTTATTTTTTAAAACTTTTATCACTCTTTCTGAGGCTGAGTATCAAATATTCTTTTAGGGAATATATTTCATATTTTCCTTCAAATTTTACACTCTTCACTTTTTTGAAATCCTTTTCCTACAAGTATTTTTATCTAAGCGTTTCTTTCTGAAAGAAACTTTCCTGAATAGGATCTTCCCACAAGATTTTTGTTTTTCCAAAATATCATCCTCCCATGAGCTTATTATTCCAAAAATCCATCTTCCCGCAAGCTTCTTCTTTTGAAAGCATTTATGGCCCTATATGTTTCACAGTTGTTACGAGTTTGAATCTGAATCCATTAGTTGCAAGAAGAAATTTGGTGAGAAAGTATTATTAGCATCATTCAAGAACTTAATAGCTATTTGTTGAGTTAAAGTGTATAAAATAAGTATGAAAAAGTCTCTTTCTCTAATTATCAATTCACATTTTTGAAACTCTTCCAATTTTTTATTTCAAGTTACATTATAGAACCCTTATAGAGTTTTGAATTCTACAGGCTCTCGAGAACAAAGAATGTTGAGAGCACAAATAAGAAGGGGAAAGCCAACCACTAAGAATGTTGTTGTGCAAGGAAATAATTTGAACATCCTGATACTGATAGATATTAATCACCACAATGTTCTTCATAAATCCCCCAGAGGGGATGAAATATATAAAATGTTCATCTAGGGATATTTTTCACTACACAATGAGGACCTAGAGGTATACAAGAACATTAAGAAAAGTGGGTTTTATGCCATTGCAGATAAACCCACCATGTTTCCTTACAATGATATAGTAAGATGTGTTTATTCTCATATAGATTCAAGCACATATTTAGTGATAAATTAATAAAGATATCCTATCACCTCATAGTTTCCCGACAACATACATAAAAGGCATCAATTACAGAAACCCAACATATACTTGAACAAACAAGTTTTGGACACTTTTAGAAAGGAAACTCCCAAAATGACAGAGTTAATCAAATAGTGGTGGGATGAGTACAAGTTCTTCACTATGAAATATAGTAGAATACATCCCATCCAATATTTCAAGGAATCCTACCTGCTACTAATGACGTTAATCTGTAGATTATATGGAGACGAAGGGTCTTCAATTGGGACTATATACTATCGAACAACATATTTGAAGCTTCCATGGAGGCTCCAAGGCTAAAAAAACAATTTTTTATGTGTCATCCTATTTAATTGATGCCATTTGTTCTTCAATTTATTTTCTTGCAATGAGTTGGGACTGGAACCCTAATTTCCCTCTTGTACACATATATAGTTCTAAATTGTTAGAGAGTAATTATAATAAACACTTCTATGACATATGAGACCACTTTATGCCACCCCTATTATTTGGCATATTCAATCAACCCCTACAAATATTGTCATAGGGAGCCATTGAATCCCTCAAGGATATTGGAGACTGGTATATGGAGAAACACTATACATATATCATGGTTTTTGGTTGCACTTTCTCTCCATATCTATTGTCGAAATATTCCCCAGATAGAGTGATTATGAGGAAGATTGTATATTAAACAATGGAAATAGGGATTTTTTCATTTTTGTTTACCAGTTCCAAGATGATATGGCCAAAGTTTCCCATCAAAGTGGGAATTTTCATGTTATGAAATATTCCCCATACTAGGAAAGAGGCAACAACTCTCAAGGATTTGTGTCTATGGAAAGGTGTTCCTAAAGGTCATGATACCATAGGTTTGGTAGGAGAACATCTTGTATATTTTGGACTAATACCTCCTTTCTAACATGGTCTAGATGTCCTATATACCATTTTTCAAGGAGTCATGTCATATGAAGAGGTCTTAGCTAACATATAGGACAACCAAGAAAAAGAAAAGTTACAGGTTGACCAAGAGGAGAGAGGGAAAATGGCCAATGAGAAGAGAGATCAATTGCTTGACACTGAACAAAGAGAAGAAGAATCCAAGAAGGAGGATTAGGCAGAAAGGGAGTCAGAATTAGAAAATAAAAGATTTAGAGGAAGAAGAATAATTAAAGGAAAAAGAACGGAAAAAAGAGGGAGAAGCCAAGAAGTCACAAGAAGAATAAGAATAAAAAAGGAAAGAAAAAGAAGAAAACAATGAAGTAGAGGAATAAGAAAAGAGAAAGAGGGAATCAAAAGAAAAGAATAAAATTGAAGATAAGAAGAAGGAATAAGAAACAACCTAAAAGGATGCATAATAGGGATATAAGAGAAAGGAGGAAGAGAAGAAGAAAGAAAAGGAAGAGAGGAAGAAGAAAGATGTAATATACCAGATATAAAAAGTATGCAGAACATAAATAAAATGCTAGTAATGGCAGAATAACAACAATATAACCAGAACAATCATCACAATAGCACTGAAATGATATAAGAATAATAACAAAAATAACACTTTGAATCTAAAAGAAATATTCACAGGCCTCTTCGAGGGGACAACCTCTAGTTGAGTAGAGCTCTGTTACAAAAATATCCAAGATAGGGTTCTCATACCCTCGACTCCTATTTATACTAAATATGTCTATCAAAATAAGCATCTAGAGGAAGATCCTTCTAGAAGCAGAAGCTTCTATTAGGTCTTCTTACATCCGCCTTATTATATTTTATTTAAAGGTCTTATTAATATTGACCTTTATTACATCCGAATATATTGTTCTACCTATGTGCGGGTTAGGACCCTAACATGTCCACCCCCTTAAAAACAACCTTGTCCTCAAGTCTTGAGATGTGGAAATTGTTCCAGAATGGTAGTTGGTTCCCAAGTGGCATACGCTGGAGTAGTATCTTTCCACTGGACTAGTACTTCCTTGATGGTTCTGTTGACGGGTGAATTTGAACGCTTGCCAAATGGAAGAGTGGATCCGGTCTGGGGTTGTCTAAATAACCCAAGCCATTTAGGTTGACCCACCCTGACGAGTTTAGTGGCTCCGTTAGCTGATCTAAGTCCTAGGAAAACGAAAGAAAAAAAACTAAATTAAGAAAAAATAATCTAAGTGGGAAAAGCAGCTACAACAAAACTATATACAATTCTAAAGCATATATACAGTTTAATTACTAATATAAAACAAAAATCCTACTTATTTAAATGCTCCACTATCATTACAATTATATTTCAATCACAAATGTACAACATTTACAGATTACATATTTTAAATGAAAACCTGCAAAAATCATTTGTAAACTGTCCTATGACAGCAAAACTATTGTTTTTTTTGTTTTTTTTTAAATCTTTTATGTGAAAGAAGAGAAATAAACAAAACTAACTAAGCTGAGCAATTAAAATAATAATCCTAACTATAAACCTGAAATATATATATATCTATCTAAACTACTTAAATAACACTAATAAATTAACTATTAAATAAAAAATAATAAACTGACCTGAAGTAACGCTTCTGGTTTGTCCTGCATACAATAGTTGATTCAACTGTTCGATGGGAGGAAACCCGCACCAGATTCTCCACAAGCTTCTCGTAAACAGAAAGCAGTAGTGCTCTTCAAATATAAATGATAGGACAAACAAGACATAAAAAACGACAACAATCTTATAATTTACAAATCATTGCAGTTAGATAAATCCTTGTGCAAGATTTGTACAGAACAGTTCAATTAACGAAGAAGATAAACCTTTATTCATTAAATTGAAACATAGTAATTGCTGTACTAAAAAGAAATAAGAGACATCAGATATGGACAACAATAAACCAAATCACATCAACATGCAATGAATCATGATAGCTAAAGTAGTCGATAATTGATTGCAAACTAATATGAAGAAAACTTGAAATAAAAGTTTGATATATTGAAAGCTAAAGCTGTTACAAGACATCAACTTTCATCCCAGTCTGTATCATTATAAATCCATAGTCTTGTTCTCCCAACAGTGATGATGCGTTCATTACAAAAAATAACAAGTATTTAAAGACCACAGGGTAAAACATCCCTGTGGGAATTATCAACCATTGTTTACAAAAAATATGGGAATAATATCCCAAGTCCCTATTTCTGACTAAAGCTAACAACCTATAACAAAACTATATCACAAAAGTATCTCCTAAACTGCCACAGCATATGCCATTGGTCATTGAAATTCGTATGCACCTGAAAGTGGACAAGAATGGATAAGTTTAGATGATATTTTATTTGTAAAACTGACAAAAATCTAAATTTTAAGACTAGCTACAGAATCTTGTGATTCTATAGTTGGTCTAATTTGAAAACAGAATCATTTTAAATCAATGAAATGATGACAAAAATATATTTGAATTATTAAACCAAATCTTTAATCATTAAATCAACACAAAGCAAATCGCTCATGCCAGAAGTAACCAAATCTTTATGCCAATTTGAAACAGATGAAATCGTAATTGAATCAATCAAATGATAACGGGATATGTACGATCTATCACACAACTTTTATTACCAACTCGGGGCAGACATAATTGTTTAGACAATTCAAAACCAATGGAATTATTTTCATGAATCAATTTCAATCGACACAAACTGTAACCGATCAATTAAATTTTTCATGCAATAATTTATGTCGACTCAGCCATTAACAAAATCGTTTTTAAATCCAAAACTAACAGAGTTGTTTTTTTGATTTAATAGATTACATTGTATTTATCAAACCAATCACTGATATTGATGCATTGCATACGTAAAAGGCCATGCTAATTCAAGCATACATAATCATCTCAAGATCAAACCATAAGAAATAAATTGAACTAACTTAGAGCCGACATAATCCAAAAACAACAAAATTGTATCAATCCAAAACATAGCCGTGTCCGATTTTAACAAACAAATATTTTGTATAGATCAAATGCAATCATAATCCAAAGAGAAAATGTTCATTTAAAATAAAACAGAATCGTTTCTGGTAAATCGAAGTCAACAGGATTGTTTTGAATCTATTAAAAACAAATAGAACTAATCGAAAGCAAACCCAATCAAATACCCTAATTCAAGCAAACCAAACATAATCGAAAACAAATCAATCGTTTATACTAATCTAAGAACAATAAAATTGCATTAACCAAATCATAGCAGCATCCGAGTTTAGCAATCAAATCTTTTGTACATGACTCATAACGAAATCATTTTGGTAAAACGAAAATAACAAGATCATGTTGAATCTATTAAAACGAACAGAGCTAATTGAAAGCAACTCCAATCGGTTATATTAATTCAAACCAACTCATAAAACAAAATCAATATGGAAATACATACCTGGGCAGTAATAAAATGATCCGATTATGATAACTTTGAATTGACAAAGGCCGTTGCTGCTTCGACATTTCTGAAGACAATTGAACCGGTGGTTTTTTGTTTCTTCTCATTGGCTTGTAGCCTGTCGTTCTCCTTTGATAGGACTATCACCCGTTCCTCTAATGATTTGATCTTATATTGCAACAGGGGGACGTCTGTGTAATATCATTCAATCCAGGAATTGCATTGGGTACATGGTGATCGACCGGGCTTTGGCATCACAGGCGAGGGTTATTTCAAGTTACCAGGGGTTTATTTGTGCAGCTTGATTCCTGGGTAGTTAGGATCATTATTGAGGCATGGAGGTAAGTTGGAAACATAGTCATAGGATTCCATAGAGCATAGGCCATGAGAATAAGGGTATTTATCAGTCAAGAAACGTTCAATTTCAGAGTCCGAGTCCTCACTCAGCACTATTGGCTTCTGATCAATGTTTTGCTTGGGTTTGTTCCTAGCACATCTGGATATCCATCGAGCATTTTTCTTCCCCTTACTGTTGACACTAGTATCACCTTTGCCTTTCTTCCTCACAGGCCTTTTGAAGGCCTTAGTATTGTCTTTAGTACACGGGTCGGCCATGGTATCAGGTAGGTCAAGGTTTGGGAAATCCGAGGGTTTGACAGGGGATAGAAGGATATGAAGTGGCACGGCTGGTCCAACCAGAGTTTCAGTAACCACAACCTTGTCCACTTGGATAGACTCGGGAGTGGCAAAGTCATTCCTTGATAGGAAGGCTTGCCAACAATCACCATTAAGGCTCAAATGGTGGATGATAATGAGTTTGATCAAGCAGTGATGAAAAAGGATATTATCAACCTTCTCATGCTTGAAGCATTTGGACATCTTGTACAGACTACGCAAAAGATAATGTGGCATATTCAGAGGGTATTCTATAAAATTCATCAATAACTGAAGGTGATACAGAAATACCAAGCCATAACGACCTTCACAGGTCACAAACTTTTTAACAATCTCTAAAAGATCATGCCACCTGGGTTTGAGGGCAGTGAGAGGGATACCTCTATCACAGCTAACAATCTTTCTTGATGTGAATAAGAGTGGCCAGGGCACCTCATTTACTTTGGAATTTTTAAACCACCTTTGCCCTGTAGCTGGTAGTCTTGTAGCCGAGCTTAGGAATTCCTCGTTTAGCTTGAGTTGTATGTCTCCGACCTTAACCCTGTAGCCATCGAAGGTGAGGGTGAATTGTTGGGCAATTGAAAGTTTGAAACCCTCAAATCTTTGGATAAACACCAGCCAACCACTATTTTCCAAATCTTGACGAGCATTATCGAACAACAGGAGTGTTTGGCTACCATTTGTTTCTATGCGCACCACAGGTGCCATAGACGGGAGCACACAATGAGCTGGATGAACGGGAAAGGGTTTGGACAGGGTATTCGTAGGATCTAATAGCTCACAGACTTCCCTGAAACCAACAGAGGTGACCCGGGATAGAAGGGAGTCATTAATGCCCGAGTGTGCGAGGGTGGTGGAACGAAATCAATCCATGCAAAACAGTCATTTCCATAAGTACAACCGATGGTGCATATGGTGATTCAAATCACTATTGCAATGTGTTAAAAGTAATGACATCCAAATAATTAACGAAAACTATGGTAAGTCGATCCAAAACATTTGCACAAGCAATAGTGTTTGCATGGTTTTAAAATTAAAAACAATGTTTTGAAATCAGCACCAAGGGTTCGATCATAACAAACATGTGTTGTATGAAATGATTACACCAAGGGTCTAACCACAACGTCAATGTGTTTTCATAAAACCAATGTGTCAAGGAAATCGATGAAAGACTATAGAACATCAAACCACCAATGTATTAAGGACTCAATGACAGTCATTATAATATCATCACAATCTTATAAAAATGAAATCATATTAACAAGAAAAGAATGCCAAATGGGTAAATATTTTGGTGTCTTGCCAACTGTGTGACTATAATTAAATTGGAAATGCAATGAACATATAGACAAGAGTGAAGAGTGACCATAATAATCTAGTGATGATTTTAATGTGACTTCGAAATCAAATTTTTCATGCTTGCAGTCGTGAAAACAAGAACAATGACAGGTGTGCAAATGCGTGAAATAATAGTGTTGTTTTATTCAAAGATTGAGATGAAAATCAAGGGTTCCAAAACACTTGTGTGGGCAGCTTATAAATATAGGATAAAAATGTGAAATGGCTACCAACAATGGCGAGACACTGGTAGAAGCAATTATCTCTGCCAAAAGAACAAATTCAGATTAAGATAACAAGAGTAATTCAAACTCAAAAACAACCAGAAAATTGTTAAACATCATTATTAATCAAATATTCCAACAATGTTTAAAGGATGAAAATTGATAACAGCCTTAAGACAAGCGAGCCACGATATTAAAGATAAAATCCCCAATACTGTTGACAGAGCCACTGCTGCCAGCAGGCGTCCATAGCCTTGACAGGGTTGCCATTTAACCCTCTGATATCTGTATCCTGCCAAGAAGTTCCAGATCAGAATAAAGGACATTTTAAGGTCAAGAGGTTTCATATTTGCAAATTTTCATATACCCAACATTGCTTCGCTACCAATGGGCCTGTTTAGTACCCCGACGAAGTTGTCTTGGCATCATGCATGCATTTACCCGCTACCAATAGACCTGTTCAGCATCCCAGTGGGTTTACAAGCACTTCCCAAAGCTCTTCTATGATTTGTTTTGTTTTTTAAAGATATATAATCGAGCGGGGTGATGCTGAAAATTATGATATTTTAACATATTTTTTTACAGACCTCAACAAAATTTTCTAGAATTGTCCTTCATTAAGATCCAGAGATGGTTTATTTACAAAACCAATCTTCGAAAGCAGGGAGACATCATCTGAGTTATTCCCTTAAGGAACAGGGACAACGTAAGAAGATAATGGATGATCATGACAGGCTTCACTTACAGATTGAAATCACTAAACTTCTTTCAAACAACAGCCTTTCCTTAACATGGATGCAAATTTCAGAAGCATATCACAATTGATGTTTAGACAAACTTCAACAGTCATTTTAGAGGAAAAAATTTATGTTTTCTTTGTCTGAACAATTCTAAATGCAGGTATGTGTAGTTCAACAACAAAAATTGGTAAGCATAAGGGAGAAATCAAAACATACCAGCGAAAAAGGATTTGAAAGCAAAGAAATCCAAACAACAAAAACAAAAAACAAATATGTACATAAGGTGCATCTGAAAACCTCATGCAACAAATCCCTTGGGAGACTGAAAAGTAGGAAAATCCTATTTGATGGGAAAACAGTCTTACTCATGGTACCTTGGGTCAGGGTTGATTCAGATTTATTTATCTCTTTACTTTCCATTTAAGATTTTCATGACGATACTGCATTTTTGAAAATAGATGTTCAACTAAAAGTAAAGAGAAAAGGATCAAGGGGACTGCCCTGAAAACAACCATATTATGGTTCTCGTGGTGTGCCCACTTGCGTTCATGACTGCATTATTACAAAGAGAAATAGTGAGAAATAAAACTACAAGAAAACCTATTCCTAAACCTACCCTAACTATTAAATAAACCAGAATACTACGTGAAGTCATGTTTCCAATGTAGCCATCTGTTGTGGGGTATTCTACCCTACGGACTAATAATCTAGGGCTCTAAACTTATACGCAGATCATGACCCTTAAGATTTAACTTTTAACCTTCTACCCAAAATCTCAATCCCTTTTCTCAGGCAAACACGGGAAGAACAAACCAACCTTTTTCCGACGGTTGAAGTAGATCCTCCGTTG
>ML830935.1:79606-91664 GCA_009831015.1 Picea engelmannii | reverse complement strand
ATTTGCAAAAAAGAAAAACCAATGTGAAGAAACACACAACAAGAAAGACTGAAACACAAGACTATAAACCAATTCAGACCCAGACAGGATCCAGAAAGCCCCCTGAGAAGATAAACTTCTGACAGGGGAAGAGGGGACTGCCTTTTAAACTTCCTGGTCACTACACGCTACTGAAACCACTATAGGACGCGGATATCCGCGTTCTGTAGAAGGTTAGGGCACGGGTCACCCGCGGGCAGGGCTTCTATAGGCCGCGGGTACCTCTGTGTGTCCCGAAAAGAAGTGTCAAGCGTCAGTCAAAGAGAACTGGTATTGATAACCAGGCTCTCTGCTAGCTTTCAACTAACAGAAAACAAAATAAGCAAAGAAACAAAAACTTAATTCTTTGAACTACCAAAAGATCTTTCACCAAACCCGGAAACCCTAATAGTAAAATATCCCCAGTGGAGTCGCCAATTCTGTTGTGGGGTATTCTACCCTACGGACTAATAAGCTAGGGCTCTAAACTTATACGCAGATCATGACCCTTAAGATTTAACTTTTAACCTTCTACCCAAAATCTCAATCCCTTTTCTCAGGCAAACACGGGAAGAACAAACCAACCTTTTTCCGACGGTTGAAGTAGATCCTCCGTTGAGTTGTTATCTCCTTGCTGCTGCTGCTCCTTCCACAAAGCTTCCTGCAGTCAAGACAATACTATGCATGCATGCTACTGATCTACTAGGGGATTAGAGATAAAACATAAGTCAAATAACATAGATGAGACTCATGTATTCAGGACGGGAAAAGTATCTTTTTCATTAACTTCAATATGAATCAACTTACAATGATTTCTAAGGCCGGTCACCGTTCCACGATCCTGATCCTGGGCTCTTCCTCTTCTTTTTGTCCTCCAACTGCTGCTTCTTGAGTTTCTCCTAAAGCTTGAGGCAAGGCTAAAGGGTTGGGACAAAACTGGCTTGGCAATTTGGCAGAGTTTCTTTACTATGATTTTTTCTCCTTTGAATAGTACCCCTACCCCTCCTTTTATAGGCTAGAAGGAGCTAGGGTTTTTGGCAAACTCTCGGCCATGCATGGCTCGGAGTTCCAGTTAACTGACAAAAAGCCTCGTGTCCCGGCGGAAACTTTCCTGATTTTTTGCTTTGTTAGGTACCCGCGGGCTGTAGTGGGTTAGCCTGCGGATACCCGTGTGCAGTAGAAGGCTAGCAAGCGGTCACCCGCGCCCAGTGAGAGGTTAGGGCGCGAGTTCCTTGATTTAAGTGGTTTTTTAAGGAATTTTTCAGCATGGCTTTGGCTAGGAAGAGGCATGAGTAGGCCTGATGCCAGGTAAGCAGGAATGGTGCAATTTAGGGTTATAACACCATCGGAGTAACTCCAATCCTGCAACGGAAACAAAATCAAACATTACTAATAAGAATGGCTATATATCAACAATTGATAGAAACATATCACGCTTACCTTCATAATCATCATCTAAAAACAAAGTAAGCATGATCTTACCGTTTCCTTGGATATTCTTGATGTACGAATCCTCCAACCATTATGCAATCTTGTCGTGATAAGGGTCATAATGGCATGGGCGAGTGTAAGTAAGTTTGAAAAACTTGTCAGGATTACGAGGAAATGGAATAACCATCAGCCAAGGCTAAAATGCCCCATCCTCCTAATAGTTCTCTAAGTGTTCATTAATTTCTTTACATGGAGGATCTAAAAGAAACATGTCACACTTACTTCCAAGATACTTAGGTAGAAACAAAGCAAGCGCAACTTTATCTTCATTATGAAATTTTTTTATATATGAATATTCAAGCCATCCTAAGATCCTGTCACAAAAATGAGGATGCAAACCATGACTTTGATGAAACGAATATATCAATGGCAAGCTCATCATAGGAGGATTCGTGTAATCTATTAGATCATTGGTTTGAATGTTTCCTTTGATGAGATTGATCATTTCAAAATGTGAAGTATAAACATTAAGATTTGAGCTAAGAAAAGAACGAATATGAAACTTAGAATGTTTTATCTCCATAAAATATAATGCATCGTCCTTTTCAACAATAAACTATGTAAAATCATCTCGCAACATGTCCTCTTCCCATATGAGTGATGAAAGTGAACAAGCATCAAATCCAAGTTTATCAATGTTATGCTCGGAATTAATTTTACCAAAATTTAGCATATTGAAAGGATATGATTGTGGTGGAAAAGAGTAGTATGTTGTAGGTAAGATGTCAAGTCCACCAGAATCTAGGAATAGATCAGGATATAAAGAATAAAAGGAATCAGAAATAAGCAGATGAAAAGAATCTCTTGAACTATGATACTCAACAATGGTATTCTCAAGACAATTCTCTTCACTTTCTTTAAAAATCTCACTCTGTTTTGTTGACGAATTCCTCAACATAATATGATCATTTGGATTTGCCTTTTGTGTGATAGATAATTCAAAATTTATGTGACAAGCATCTAGTATTTCCTGTGAACAAGGTGTGTTTTGAGGATGAAGGTTTAAAGTTTCTTCTTCTAGTTGTATATCTTCTTCTCTTATCAGTTTCATAGGAGTACTAGAACATTCAAGATGATTTTCATCACTTAAGTGTTCTTCAATGACTGATTTCAAATGTTGATTAGAGCATGAGTTACAAGAATGAGGGTATTCACCTTGGGCCAAAAACGAATCATCTTCCATACTAGTCTTAGACTGAAAATACAATGATTCAAAGGAAAAACCAATTTGGTTGTCAATAAGGACCTGGTCAATAGATTCTACCTCCCTAGCTTGTTCAACATTATCAGAAGAATCCTTCTCTTCTTGCGAAGAAGATTGTTCTTGCAGTTGAGTGATAGGATTTGCAATTGGTTCTTCATTCGTGGTTGAACATGACTGAATGGAAGGGATGGAAGCATCATAGAAGATATTTAATGCTAATGACATGTCATCGAGATTAAATTTACAGAGGATATGATAGAATCTTGTCAAAAAGTCTTCTGAAGAAGAATCATCATTGATTAGCGAAGTATGAAATTCTTCACATAATTGATCGAAATCATAAATTTCAAAAGCATCTAGAAACTCATCTACAAATTGAAACCAAAAAAATGTGACATGCTAGAAAGGATTCAAACCAATGTTTGATTCGACCTCTAAAAGTAAAAGCAAACAGTCTGCATAAAACTCCTAAATCTGAGATGTCATGTTTGATGCATTTGCACCAAAACTTGTTAAGTTGGTCTTTAGCAGATATATTGCCTCCACCATCAAAGGTGAGTTTGGACAAGCGAGAGACTGTCTCATTGGGAACATTGGGTAATGAGAAGTTGAAGGCATGTTCCAACACAGTGATTTGGGGATCCATGGGGGAAATTGAATACATTTAAAATAAAGGCTCCTACAAGGCCAGCTTGTCAGTCGGCCCTCCTTCTAGCGCGATTTGTTGACGGGGGAATTTGAACGCTCACCAACTGGAAGAGTGGATCCAGTCTGGGGTTGTCTAAATAACCCAAGCCATTTGGGATGACCCTCCCTGACGGGTTTAGCGGCTCTGTTAGCCGATCTAAGTCCTAGGAAAACGAAAGAAAAAAAACTAAATTAAGAGAAACTAATCTAAGTGGAAAAAGCAGCTACATCAAAACTATATACAATTCTAAAGCATATATATAGTTTACTTACTAATATAAAAAAAAAATCCTACTTATTTAAATGCTCCGCTATCGCTACAATTATATTTCAATCACAAATGTACAACATTTACAGATTATAGATTTTAAATGAAAACCTACAAAAATCATTTGTAAACTGTCCTATGACAGCAAAACTATTGTTTTTTTTTTTTTTTTAATATCTTTTATGTGAAAGAAGAGAAATAAACAAAACTAACTAAGCTGAGCAATTAAAATAATAATCCTAACTATAAACCTGAAATATATATATCTATCTAAACTACTTAAATAACACTAATAAATTAACTATTAAATAACAAATAGCAAACTGACCTGAAGTAACACTTCTGGTTTGTCCTGCATACAATAGTTGATTCAGCTGTTCGATGGGAGGAAACCCGCACCAGATTCTCCACAAGATTCTCGTAAACAGAAAGAAACAATGCTCTTCAAATATAAATGATAGGACAAACAAGACATAAAAAACGACAACAATCTTATAATTTACAAATCATTGCAGTTAGATAAATCCCTGTGCAAGATTTGTACAGAACAATTCAATTAATGAAGAAGATAAACCTTTATTCATTAAATTGAAACATAGTAATTGTTGTACTAAAAAGAAATAAGAGACATCAGATATGGACAACACATAAACCAAATCACATCAACATGCAATGAATCATGATAGCTAAAGTAGTAGATAATTGATTGCAAACTGATATGAAGAAAACTTGAAATAAAAGTTTGATATATTGAAAGCTAAAGTTGTTACAAGACATCAACTTTCATCCCAGTCTGTATCATTATAAATCCATAGTCTTGTTCTCCCAATAGTGATGATGCATTCATTACAAAAAATAACAAGTATTTAAAGACCACAGGGTAAAACACCCCTGTGGGAATTATCAACCACTGTTTACAAAAAATCTGGGAATAATCTCCCAAGTCCCTATTTCTGACTAAAGCTAACAACCTATAACAAAACTATATCACAAAAGTATCTCCTAAACTACCACAGCATATGTCATTGGTCATTGAAATTTGTATGCACCTGAAAGTGGACAAGAATGGATAACTTTAGATGATATTTTATTTGTAAAACTAACAATAATATAAATTTTAAGACTAGCTACAGAATCTTGCGATTCTGTAGCTAGTCTAATTTGAAAACAGAATTGTTTTAAATCAATGAAATGCTGACAGAAATATATTCGAATTATTAAACCAAATCTTTAATCATTAAATCAACACAAAGCAAATCGCTCATGCCATAAGTAACCAAATCTTTATGCCAATTTGAAACAGATGAAATCGTAATTGAATCAATCAAATGATAACGAGATATGTACGATCTGTCACACAACTTTTATTACCAATTCGGGCCAGATAGAATCGTTTAGACAATTCGAAACCAATGAAATTATTTTCATGAATCAATTTCAATCGACACAAACTGTAACCGATCAATTAAATTTTTCATGCAATAATTTATGTCGACTCAGCCATTAACAAAATCGTTTTTAAATCCAAAACTAACAGAGTTGTTTTTTCAATTTAATAGATTACATTGTATTTATCAAACCAATCACTGATATTGATGCATTGCATACGTAAAAGACCATGCTAATTCAAGCATACAGAATCGTCTCAAGATCAAACCATAAGAAATAAATTGAACTAACTCAGAGCTGACATAATCCAAAAACAAAAAAATTGTATCAATCCAAAACATAGCTGTGTCCGATTTTAACAAACAAATATTTTATATAGATCGAATGCAATCATAATCCAAAGAGAAAATATTCATTTAAAATAAAATAGAATTATTTCTGGTAAATCGAAGTCAACAGGATTGTTTTGAATCTATTAAAAACAAACAGAACTAATCGAAAGCAAACCCAATCGAATACCCTAATTCAAGCAAACCAAACAGAATCGAGAACAATAAAATCGCATTAACCAAATCATAGCTGCGTCCGAGTTTAGCAATCAAATATTCTGTACATGACTCATAACGAAATCATTTTGGTAAAATGAAAATAACAGGATCATGTTGAATCTATTAAAACGAACAAAGCTAATTGAAAGCAACTCCAATCGGTTATATTAATTCAAACCAACTCATAAAACAAAATCAATATGGAAATACATACCTGGGCAGCAAGAAAATGATCCAATTATGATAACTTTGAATTGACAAAGGTTGTTGTTGCTTCGACATTTCTGAAGACAATTGAACCGGTGGTTTTTTGTTTCTTCTCGTTGGCTTGTATCCTGTTGTTCTCCTTTGACAGGACTGTCACCCATTCCTCTAACGATTTGATCTTAGATTGCAACAAGGGGACGTCCGTGTAATAACGTTCAAGCCAGGAATTGCATTGGGTACATGGTGATCGATCGGGCTTTGGCATCACAGGTGAGGGTTCTTTCAAGTTACCAAGGGTTTCTTTGTGCATCTTTATTCCTGGGTAGTTAGGATCGTTCTTGGGGCATGGAGGTAAGTTGGAAACATAGTCATAGGATTCCATAGAGCATAGGCCATGAGAATAGGGGTATTCCTTAGTCAAGAAATGTTCAATTTCGGAGTCTGAGTCCTCGCTCAGCACTATTGGCTTCTGATCAACGTTTTGCTTGGGTTTGTTCCTAGAACTTCTGGATATCCATCGAGCATTTTTCTTCCCCTTACTGTTGACACTAGTATCACCTTTGCCTTTCTTCCTCACAGGCCTTTTGACGACCTTAGTATTGTCTTTAGTACACGGGTCGGCCATGGTATCGGGTAGGTCAAGGTTGGGGCAATCCGAGGGTTTGACAGGGGGTAGAAGGATATGAAGTGGCACGGCTGGTCCAACCAGAGTTTCAGTAACCACAACCTTGTCCACTTGGACAGACTCGGGAGTGGAAAAGCCATTCCTTGATAGGAAGGCTTGCCAATAGTCACCACTAAGGCTCAAATGGTGGACGATAATGAGTTTGATCAAGCAATGATGAAAAAGGCTACTATCAACCTTCTCACGCTTGAATCATTTGGACATCTTGTACAGACTATGCAAAAGATAATGTGGCATATTCAGAGGGTAGTCTATAAAATTCATCAATAACCGAAGGTGATACAAAAATACCAAGCCATAATGACCTTCGCAGGTTACAAACTTTTTAACAATCGCTAAAAGATTGTGCCACCTGGGTTTGAGGGCAGTGAGAGGGATACCTCTATCACAGCTAACAATCTTTCTTGATGTGAATAAGAGTGGCCACGACACCTCGTCCACTTTGGAATTTTTAAACCACCTTTTTCCTATAGCTGGTAGTCCTATAGTCGAGCTTAGGAATTCCTCGTTTAGCTCAAGCTGTATGTCTCCGACCTTAGCCTTGTAGCCATCAAAGGTGAGGGTGAATTGTTGGGCAAACGAAAGGTTGAAACCCTCAAATCTTTGGATAAACACCAGCCAACCACTATTTTCCAAATCCTGACGAGCATTGTCGAACAACAAGAGTGTTTGGCTACCATTTGGCTCTATGCACACCAAAGGTGCCATAGACGGGAGCACACAGTGATCCGGGTGAATGGGAAAGGGTTTGGATAGGGTATTTGCAGGATCAAATAGCTCATAGACTTCCCCGAAACCAACAGAGGTGACCCGATATAGAAGGGAGGCATTAATGCCTGAGTGTACGAGGGTGGTGGAACGAAATCAACCCACGCAAAACAGTCATTTCCATAAGTACAACCGACAATGCATATGGTGATTCAAATCACTATTGCAATGTGTTAAAAGTAATGACATCCAAACAATTAATGAAAACTATGGTAAGTTGATCCAAAACATTTGCACAAGCAATAGTGTTTGCATGGTTTTAAAATTAAAAACAATGTTTCAAAATCAGCACCAAGGGTTCGATCATAACAAACATGTGTTGTATGAAATGATTACACCAAGGGTCTAACCACAACGTCAATGTGTTTTCATGAAACCAATGTTTCAAGGAAATCAATGAAAGACTATAGAACATCAAACCACCAATGTATTAAGGACTCAATGACAGTCATTATAATATCATCACAATCTTATAAAAATGAAATCATATTAACAAGAAAAGAATTCCAAATGAGTAAAGATTTTGGTGTCTTGCCAAATGTGTGACTATAATTAAATTGGAAATGCAATGAAAATATAGACAAGAGTGAGCACAATAATCCAGTGACGATTTTAATGTGACTTTGAAATCAAAGTTTTCACGCTTGCAGTCGTGAAAACAAGAACAAAGGCAGGTGTGCAAACGCGCGAAATAATAGTGTTGTTTTATTCAAAGATTGCGATGAAAATCAAGGGCTCCAAAACACTTGTGTGGGCATCTTATAAAGATAGGATAAAAATGCGAAATGGCTGCCAATAGGTTCTCAGACGTAGGCGACGCTCATGCTAGTCCAAAACTTCATGTGGTTGTAGCCAAATGGATCCTTCTTCAGCTAACTCAGGAAGGTTGGTTTGAATTTGGCACTTAGCTCCAATCACCTTCTTTAAGCATGAAACATGAAAAATAGGATGTAGCTTTGAATGCTTGGCAAAGCTAACTGATAGGCTACTTGTCCCACACATTTGAGAACAGTATAAGGACCATAAAATTTGGGTGATATCTTCTGACAATGCTCGTCTTTGAGGGAAGTTTTCTTGTAAGGTTGCAGTCGAAGAAACAACCGATCCCCTTCTGCAAATTGACATTCAAAGCGACCTTGATCTGCTTGTTGCTTCATGCGATTCTGTTCCATGACCAAAGTCTCTTTGAGGGTGCGTAGAATAACCTCTCAAACTGTAAGTGTTTGGTCAATCGCCTGGACCTTCGAGGCACCCAGTAAGTATGAGAGAACTAAAGGTGGTTTATGTCCATATACTACTTCAAAAGGAGTCATGTGTGTAGTTGTATGGTATGAAGTGTTGTACCACTATTTAGCTAGGGGTAACCATTGAGCCCTCTGATTTTGTTTTTTTGAGGAAAAAAACCTCAAATATGTTTCCAAACACTTGTTGACAACTTCCGTTTGACCATCAGTCTGGGGATGATAAGTTGTGCTTAGATGCAATTGGGTGCCTTGTAGTTTGAACAGTTCTTTCCAAAAATTGCTTGTGAAAGTTGGGCCACGATCAGAAACAATAGAGTGCGGCATGCCATGAAGCTTGAAGACTTGATCCATGAAAATTTGAGCCACTGTGGATGTTGTAAATGAGTGTTGAAGAGTGAATAAATGAGCATATTTGGAAAGACGATCAACAACCACCATGATGACTGATGTATTTCTCGATTTGGGTAAGCCAGTAATAAAATCCATAGAGATATCCTTCCAAATAATAGGTGGAATTGGAAGCGGTTGTAGTGTGCCCAGAGATTTGATTGTTTCTCCCTTGTTGCATTGACACACATCACATTCAGTGAAAAAATTACGGATGTCTTGTTTCATACCATCCCAGAAAAAAGAACGTTTTACCCTGTCATAGGTTTTGGTGAACCTGGAGTGCCCCGTTGTGGGTGTAGCATGAAGCTCAGAAAGTACTGTGGATTTAAGATTGGATTGTTTACTTAAATACAAATGGACTTTGTATCGAAGCTCATCATGGAGCCAAGAGTACCCTGGGGAAGATGTAGCATTGGACTGTAATTGTTGGATCAGATGTGAACTTTTGGGATCTTGTAGCCATTCTTGGTGAATGGCTTGGAGCCAACATGGTACAATGAAGGTAAGAGAAAAAAGGGATCCTTCATCTTCATATTTTTAGGAAAGTGCATCTGTAACCACATTGTCTTTTCCTTTCTTGTAAATGATCTCATAATCATATCCAAAGAGCTTGGTCACCCATTTTTTTTGTTCCATGGAGGAAATGCATTGTTCCAGAAAATACTTGAGGCTTTGATGGTCTATCTTAATTTGGAAACATTGCCCCAATAGATAAGGGAACCATAGATCAACAACATGCATAATGGCCAATGTTTCCTTTTCATAGATTGATTTGCCCAAATTTCTTTCAAATAGTTTCTTGCTGGTGAAGGCCAAAGGTCGACCCTCTTGCATAAGGACAACACCAATTCCTTTCACTAAGGAATCACATTCCAACACAAAGGTCTTTGTGAAATCAGGAAGCGCCAAGACCGGAGTGGTGCACATGGCCATCTTCAAGGTTTGAAATGCTTGAGCAGCTGCTGGAGTCCAGGTGAAAGAGTTCTCTTTTAGGAGAGTAGTGAGAGGTGCTGCAATCTTTCCATAATTCTTAACAAACTTGCGATAATACCTTGTTAAACCCAGAAATCAACGCAAGATTTTGAGAGTCTTTGGGTGAGGCCAGTCTTCCATAGATTCAATCTTTTTCGGATCCACCCTAACGCCATCCTTTCCAACCAGATGACCAAAGTATTCTACTTCTGAGGCTCCAAAAGCATATTTAGACTGTTTCAGGAAAAGTTGGTGCTGAGAGAGTAGATGGAGAACTAGATCCACATGAGCAATATGGTCTGTCCATGTTTTGCTATAGATGAGGATATCATCAAGGAAAAATAAGACAAAATGACGGAGAAAAGGATGAAAGACATGATTCATGAGGATTTGGAAGGTGGAGGGGGAATTACACAAGCCAATGGGCATGACCAAAAACTCATAGTGGCCCTCATGAGTTCTAAAGGAAGTCTTGGGAATGTTTTCCTCTTTCATACATATCTGGTGGGAGCTTGAACAAAGATCGAGTTTAGTAAAGAATTGGGCGCCACTCAATTCATCCAGGAGGTCATCAATGACGGGAATGGGAAATTTGTCTTTAATGGTAATTTTGTTGAGGGCACGGAAGTTAGGACACATTCGCCAAGAACCTTCTTTCTTCAGGACCATGACCACAGGAGAAGAGTAGGGGCTCGTACTAGGGTGGATAATGCCTGCATTAAGGAGTTCCTGGACCATTTTCTCAATCTCATTTTTTTGGGAAAAGGGGTGATGATACTGACAGATATTGGGGGGAAGGCTTCCAGGGACAAGGGGAATGGAATGATCATGAAAATTGTTGAAAAAAGTTTTAAACATTTTATCTATAACCTAAAAATTCATAT
Source organism: Picea engelmannii (assembly GCA_009831015.1). Lineage (NCBI taxonomy): Eukaryota > Viridiplantae > Streptophyta > Pinopsida > Pinales > Pinaceae > Picea > Picea engelmannii. The sequence continues at coordinate 80,909 of ML830935.1, read as the reverse complement.
TTCTCTAGTATGGAGCCACCCTTAACTAAAAAAAAGTTTTCTTTTAATTTGGGATTCAGTGTTTCATAGAGTTGTCAATTCTGAAGCGAACAAATCCAAAAGCCCGGTGCCAAAATCCAGAAAGAGGTTTCATTGCAAAGAAATAATAGGAGTGAATTTTATGAGTCCTAATGCATTCTTCATAAAGTTCCCTCTGTTGGAAGATTTGTTGTTGTCATTGATGTCAACCCTAGTCATGGGTTTTGGACTGCAAGATTGATGGAGGCATTTGGATATGAAGGAAAATGCACATGCAGATACAACACCCATGGATGGATAGTATACATCATGTTGTTTCTAGTGGTATGTGGCATGTCACGTGGATCCTCATGGTTGAGGAGAAATGAATTTTTGAAGATGACAAAGTGAATTGAAGAAGGAAGTACATGTAGGCCCTGNAGATAATTAAAGAAAAGAATTACAAAATAAGAAAGTGTCAGGTCGGACCTAATGTTAAAAGGAAGTGACATAAATGGTATAAATAAACATCATTATACATTCATTTGATACAAGTCTAATTTTAGAGGAAATAAGAAGAAAAGAAGGCCGAATTTCAAGGGAGGATGAAGTCTTTTGGTGATGTGTTCTAAGGTATGTTATTTTCAGGTCATCTTACCATTTTTGCTATAAATTCTTTTCTAGAATGATTAAGATGGTGAAATATATATGGTTTTGAGAAGAAATATCAATATACCTTTGGTAAAAATCTCAGCTCTTGATTCACTATAATTATGGAAATACATTCCGTGGAAGATAGGGTTTGTGACTAGTCCTGAAGCTAGTCAATAAACAGGTGTTCCGGGTAAAACAATCATAACTTCTTCATAGAGAATCCAAATGAAGTGGGACAAATTTCATTGGAAACAGTACGGACTATAGTTTCTTGTGTGCGAGTTTTGGAATCGGATGTTAATTATTGAGCGCGGAGAATTTTGTGCAAGTTCACTCTCTTGAATAGACCAGAATTGAATAAAGTCTACCATTCTTTCTATAACCTCTTTTTGGGGAGGATTCAAGGAGTGAAAATTGGAGGAGTTTCAGAGAATACATTGAGTACTATTATCTACAGGATCAGAGTACTCCAAGAATTGAAGAATTGTAGAAATTGAAGAAGTCTCAAGAAGCATTATTAGGTTCTATGTGATGATTGGTTGATGGTGATGATCTAATGTAAAGTTTTATTATCTCTCATATATTCTTGGGTGGAAGGAAGGGGCAAGGATGGAGAGTTCAAATCTCTCTTGATATTGGAGGATTGTATCTT
>ML830935.1:39399-75073 GCA_009831015.1 Picea engelmannii | reverse complement strand
TCTGTTATACTATTGATTCATAGTTTGGAAGTTTTATTTTTATTTATTCAAATCAGAAATTTGCGACCCTTAAAAAATAATTTTGACTTACAAAAAGGAAACCCTTAGCTTTCATGACTATTCCAGTTACCAGACAACCTAATATAGAATCTGATCTATCAGATCAGACAAGCATTGTGTTAAACCTATTCAATACCATCTTACAAACAACATGTACACGGGTAGAACTTGAACATTCATGGGCCATGATTGAAAGGGATATTAGCATCCAAGAACAATTTGAAGCTAGACAGAGACAGTTAAGGAACCAACTTTGATCTCGCTTTTCATTAAATTGATCTTTTTAACCATTAACTATCTCTACCTTTTTTGGATTCCTTGACGGTAAACTTTAGAGCCTTAAAGTATAAACTCAGGAACAACAAACACCACGGGAAGGAGGGAGTCATTGGGGAGTGAAAAAGACTACTTGATGTTTAGAAAGGATTGCTTGGGGGTCTTGCGGCACCGAGGGTGTCTCTGTTGGTTGTATGGCATGGAGTTGGGAAATAACACCAGAATGACCTTTTTTGAGCAGTTTTTCCATGCGATAGGAACTAATGATCTCAGGTGAACCAATGGTGATACCTTGGAACTTATATTGGTGGCCCTCCTAGTCAAATTGCATGGTTAATTCCTTAAATTCAATGAGAATGGGACCCAAAGCTCTTAACCATTCTGCAACTAATGCAATGTCACAACCTCCCATGTCGATAGAAAACATATATAATTTCAGGTGGTAGTCACCAATTTGGAGACGCACATTTTCACAATGCCCTCCACATTTCATGGAACCGCCATTGGCAATCATGATTTGGAAATTATTGATGGCATGGATGTAACAATGAGTTTCTTGGGAAATGCAGCGGTGAATAAAATTATGGGTGCTTCCACTATCAACCAAAATGATGACCTTTCAATGCTTGATGTAACCTATGAGCTTGAGGGTTTGGGGAGCGGAGAAGCCAGTGAGAACATTGGGGGAAATGATCGGTTATACTTCGGGAGGGTTTGTGGGAGAGGTTATGTTAGTGGTTTCAGGTGATTCAGACACAAGGATAGTTTCAACGTCCTCTTCTGAAATATCCTTAGAGATGGCCATAAAAATCTTTTGTTCCTTACACTTGTGGCCCTAGAAATATTTGTCATCACAGTTATAGCAAAGACCTTTGAGTTGTCATCCAATCATTTCATCCCTGGTCAATTTTTGGATCTTCAGTGGAGCGGATGGACTAGTGGGATTTATTGGTTTAGGGCGAGGGATAAAGGGGGTTTTCCGATTTTGAGAGGATACAATCTATTGTGCTTCTTTAGCTTTTTTAATAGCCTCCACCCAACTCGAGGGTCGAGCTATGAGGACATGGGCCCTAATATCATCCTTGAGGCCATTGATAAAACATTCTCAAAAAAAGGCATCAGACATGCCCTCTGTCCGAAAAGCCAAACGTTCAAAGGAAACTATAAATTCTTCCATTGTTCCTGATTGTTTCAACTTTTTCAAACGACCCAAATGGTTGTTGTCCATGTCAAAGAATTCATACAACTCGGCCACAAAGTGTGTCCAAGAAATATACCCTTGATGAGAAGCTTTTCTCCATTGCCACCATTGCCATCATTCTTGATTGAGATGGATAACACCACATCGGAGTTTGGCTAAGTCATTTGTAATGTTGTATAAAGAGAAATAATGTTCCATTTGGGATACCCAACCAGTGGGATTTGAGCCATCAAATTTGGTCACATCCACCCGTGGAAGGTGTAGGTCACGTTGAAATTGATGGGTCTGAGAGGTATGGGAATGAGAGGAACTTCTAGTTTCAGTATGTGGAGGGGTATCGGTAGGGATATGCATCTTGGTGTAGAGGTTTGAGAAGACTGATTCAAGCTGGTTGGTGAGGTCTTGTTTGATTTCCTACATTGAGGAATGCATGTTTGTATTGATGGCGACAACATTGGCACTGAGTTGTTTCACTTCTTGTTGGGTCTCCGTGAGGCTAGATTGGAAGGTATTGAAGCGACCTTCCAAGTCTTAGCTACGGGTATGGGCCATGAGGACGGGGGAAATGAAAAGTGGCATGTGGGGTCAAAAAAATGATATGTATGAATGTGATAAGGGAGAAGAGATGAATATAATGGAATAGGTCTCAAATAATGGTGAAATAATTTCCAGACTCCGGTCTGAAGAATACTGTAGTGATGAAATGGCCACAATATTAACCAGAGAGAAGTGTGTAGTGACTTGGAAACCTTAACACAGTTGCGCGGCAATAGATCTTTTTTTTTTAATTTGTTTATGTTTCTATCCCCAAGGGTTAGGTATTCAAGGGTTCTACAAACAAGGGTTTTCCCTGTGCTATAGCTCTTTGATATACGTGTGAGGTCCAACAGTAGTACTCGACCCAATATCTCAGGGCACTAACTGAGGAGGATAGACCGTACCCTTAGCCATACTACCCGACTACCCAGGTACTAGAGAGTATCTTCTCAAGTGTTGTTCTCGGTGGCACTATAGTAGTCAGGTGACGGATCGGTTTATCTAAAGAGGGCTTTAGGAAATCTAGGTCGATCTATACATAGGAGCTGTCTGATGTGCTACCACTCGAAGGGGTACCAACAGGGGTTACAAGGGTGGCCAACAGATGTGTGCTTAAGAACCACTGGTATTTCCTGCGTGTATGAATCCCTCAACCGCGGGTTTATGCGCATAACGACAGATCTCTATGGCTTAAAGACATCGGAATACATCTCTACCCTGAAAAAAAAATTACCCACAATTTCTGCCAAGGAAAGTGCTCTGATACCACTTGTAATATACCAGATATAAAAAGTATGCAGAATAGAAATAAAATGCTAGTAATGGAAAAATAACAGCAATATAACCAGAACAATCATCACAATAACACTGAAATGATATAAGAATAATAACAGAAATAACACTTTGAATCTGAAAGCAATGTTCATAGGCCTCTTTGAGGGAGAAACCTCTAGTTGAGAAGAGCTATGTTACAATAATATCCAAGCTAGGGTTCTCATAGCCTCGAATCCTATCTATATTAAATATGTCTATCAAAAGAAGCATCTAGAGGAAGATCCTTCTAGAAGCGAAAGCTTCTATTAGGTCTTCTTACATCAACCTTATTCTATTTTATTGAAAGGTCTTATTAATATTGACCTTTATTACATCTGAATATATTGTTCTACCTATGTGCGGGTTAGGACCCTAACAAAAGAAGAGGATATAGCTAAAGAAAAGAGACAAAATAAGAGGAAAATGGAAGAAGATAAGTGAAAAGAGGCTATCCCTGGCACTGCAAAGGGAATCAAATTGCTAGATTCTCCTATAAACCCTAGTACCCCTATCAACACAATACCAATGGGTTTCTCTTACTCTTCTTCTTATTTAGTAGATTTCGATGATGTTGTGGTACCTTTGGGGGAGTATTTTTTCAGCAAATCAAAAGAGGGATTGTTAAAATATCAGTAAATATACATAGAACAAAAGAAAATCCCACCAAGGAGGCATCAGATCAGGTAATTTCATGGATCTTGGGAAAATATCCTAAAAGGAATGTGAAAGACATAGACTCTTCCCTAAGTGCATTTGTAGGGGAAAGTTCAATCATTGTGAGTGAACTCAATTCCACTTTAGATACTTATAAGGTGAGACTATTAGAGTTGGAGGAAAAGTTGGAGCATCACAAAGTTTAATTGGAAGATGACTTCAAGCACCAAACCAATGAGAAAAATCAACTACATAGAGCTAATATAGAAATACCAAAGAAATAACAATCATAGGAAATAGAGAAGCTGAGAACAAAACAACAGGAGAAAGTTGTCCTCTCTAAGAAGCAAAAGTTGAAGATCATATAATATGGAGAGAAATAAAGACTCTGGAAGCTCAACTAAAATAAAACAACCAGACCACCAATATCCTGGAAATAGTAAAAGAAGCAACCCTAACAGAGAATGCGAATCTAAGAGAAGATCATAGATACTTCTTCTCTTATTTAAATGGGATACAACAATATCATGATGGTTTTTTGAAGCTATTGGACCTAGTGGTGGAATGAAAATACAAGAGGAAAATTTCTAGGAATGCTTTTGATGTAGTTGTTTATTAGTAAGATAGATATAAAGACACTCCTCCAAATATGCCTAGATTTGATAATAAATATGAGAAGAAAACCCATTTAATGTTGGACACATGGAAATCCTCTTATGAATATATTGAGGAAACCATAGAGGATGCTACCAAAATTTGCTTCAGATTATGGAATACATTATATGACCTCCTAGAATAGTTTAGATTTATTTTGATGGACAAATTGAATCAAGTAATATTCAGAAAGCTTAGGATAGCAAATGTACAATAGGGTAGAGTTAAGAGAAAACAAGATATTGAACAACTAAAATATATCAATAAGGATATTCTAAAAAAACACCTTATAAAACTAGTAAAATCCGACACCATGGTTGATGATTACACTAAGAAGGTGCGCAGGGATTTGGAACAAGGAGTGGTTGAGAAGATATATTATGGAGAAGTGCTAGTCGAAAGAATGGATTTGAGCAAGGTAGAATACATTTCCAAGTATCATGACCTATGGACCTCGTATAGAGAAAATTTGGTTACTAAAGAGCTTTCTTAAAATATTTTTTAATTATTTGTATATTCATTAATGAACATGTGAATGCAATCCAAATTGTATAATAGGACAAAAGAAGTGAGTTGAAACAATGTAATTGTATAGATCAACAGGTACAGAATGTGAAAGGTCTTCCTTTTTTTATAAAAGGAATACCATTGTATGAGAAAATGACTTTTTCCCATTGTAACACTGATGATACCATTATCTCATGGAATAAAGGATAGAAGTAAATTTTGGTGACCATGAATGTGTTCAGTTGTGTATGGGAACATTCTACATGTGAAATCAATTTATGATTTTCTTGAATGATATTTCATATGAACTACTCATGTGGTTATTATTTAAGCAACTTATTCATTTGTGGTTACTTATGGATACAATGGTGGTGTTGTAGGTGTAATATATAACTATTTATGATTTATATATGTTTCATTATTGTTTTAACATATTGTTGTTAACATGAACTATTTCTGTAATTAAATAATATATGATACTATGTCTATCTTCTTAGAAATGCTATTGATCAGGGTAGGTTATAAATAATTAGAATATATATCTTTTAATTTGTTTTAATTAGATTTAGGAAGAATTATTTGGACTATTTATCCTCCTCCTTTGTAATCTAAATTATTAGTGGAAACTAGGTTTACATATTGGTTCAAAATTTCCATACCAAACGAGAGGGAGTCTATTTAGGACTCTCTATTGGGCATTTTTCCTTACTAATTTATAGGCCATTTTGACCCATCAATAGAATTGGCGTTAAAAATAGGGCCATGAAAATGAATGGATAGTAAATATTTTTGTAACCTTAACCCTACCCATTATAATCCACAAATGAACCCTTCTTGATACAGTGAATCGCATGCCCCTCACCCTGATTATATCCTACACCCACACCCAAATCCAATGTATACCCTTTCTCAACTTTTGGGTCATCAGAGCATTCACCAAACCAATCCCATAACATCCAAATCCCCTAATATAAGCATTGCTGAAATGTCCCAATTGCTGGAACAATCTCATGTCCTCACTTGAGTCGTGACAAGAAATCCTAGTATCTAACCTGTTGAATACCCTCTTCCTAAGAGACAAAGACAACCTAGACCCGAAATACTTGTCAACATTATTTCTCCAACCGATATTGGTATCCCAACATTCAAAACCCCTAATTATAAACTTTCTAACTTCCTTAGGGGAGTACCTAGTCCTATTGAGATAAAATTGAAAGAATTTTTATATCTCAATGTTGATCAATCATCCAATCCCCCTTATTCTCTTCTAGTTACCCCAAGATATCCCTTTGAAGATGAATCCTTAGAAGAAAAACCTTCAGGAACTTCCATAGGAAACATGGATAATGCTAAAGTAAACCAAAATGTCAATCAAACCTGTCTCTCTCTAGATGTAATTGTTGTTCTAAGGGCCAATCATCCTTTACCCAAGCATCCTAAGAAGCTTCTACTAAATTTTGACACTAATAAGAAGGATTCTACTAAATATCATGTTAAAAAAATTATGCTTGCTGTCAGGTTGATGAATAAAGAACATGAAGATGTAGTTTGTATACTTTTTTCTTACACTTTTGAAGGAAAGGCCTCTACTTGGTATTTTTCTATGAGACAAGGGTTTATTACAAGTTGGAATGTATTTTAAATTGCTTTCATAGAAGAGAACACATGCAGAGCTAGGGTCTAGAGAAACTGCAAGCTAGGGTTTGGCAGTCCCAGCCACATCAGAGGAAAACACGAGTACCAAAGGGGGCGGTAATGAAACCCCCTCATACAAGAAGGTAGTGGTATATAGGGGGAAAGGCCCACGAGGTGTAGGTTTCAAGGCACCAATGAAAAGCACCTTAGAATCAGAACCAAAAAAGAGTTAGGAAAGAAACCAGGGAAAAAGAGATTGCATGGGGGAAGAAGCCAGGGAAACTCAAAATGTTGCGCAAGAAACAACGAGCCTTAATGGGGTAGGAGGGTGCAACCCATGTAAACCAAAAACAACAATGATACCCAAGGTAATACTGGAAGATTCACAAATGAAACTCTACAGGGACCAGATGAAGATGCATGCGCAAATTTGCAAGTTTATGGGTTTGTGGCCCATAGAAAGAACATTGTGCACCTGGATTAAATATCAATGGAAGCCAAGCAAAGAAGTGGAACTCCACCTGGGCTCAAAAGGATTCTTCATAGCAATATTCATGAAACTATAATATAGGGATAAGGTCTTTGAGGGGGGGGGGGCATACTTCCATGCCTCAACAGGACTGTACATGTGCCCATGGAAGGAAAACTTCTCCCCAGATAAAGAAACTTTCAAAAATGTAACTGCCTAGCTGAGACTTTACTCCTTGTCATTAGATTACTGGCTACCCTCCACCTTTGAAGCAATAGGGAACAAATTGGGAAAATATGTAAAGACTTCTGAAGCAACCCTAAAAGGGAGATATACATCCTATGCAAGAATATGCATAGAGATGGATGTGTCGAGGGCACTCCCAAAATCCATAATCTTGGAATTCAGGGATGAGGAATGGATACAAAACATTGACTATGAGAAGATCCCCTTTATATGCAGAAGATGTCATGAACATGGACACCTAATCAGAGAATGTACTCTCATTAAAAAACAAGAAGCGAAAAACACCAAACTACAACAGGATGAGGATGGGTTTATAAAGCCGAACCACAAAAAAAGAGCTAACAAGAAACAAAGAAAAACCCCAACAGGGAGAAATCCATAGGCCAGGAATAGAACAGAAGGGTAGGAAAATACCAACATAGTTGAAGAAGGAGGAAAGGAAAAGGAAAAAGCTAAAGAAGCTAGGGAACAAGCAACAAATGAGCACATAGATAGCCAAAGAAGGAAGATGGGACAGGGGGGTAGTGCAACTCTTATCGACGGAGAAACCAGAGATGAAAACACCCCCATGAAGGAGGCAGACAGAGATGCAAAAATGGCTCCAAGAAAGGTAGGAATGGAATATCTTGATCTTAGAGACATTGTGGATAGGGAAGGGATAGATCTCCTGAACATATTGGAGAAATGGAAAAGGCAGGGCATGGAAAATGTACCAGCGAAGAAACTAGATCACATCCAATATCCGTTCCTTCTAAGGGAGGAATCCAAATCCAGAGGGCTCAAGTGCACACACGGTGAGATAGGAAAACTAGGAATCAAAGCAGGTGAGGGACAACCACAACTCTCACCCAAGCAGATGAGAAGGAATTAAGGCAGGAAATCAAACAATGTAGCCCTATAGGAACTAGGAGCTCTGACGATAAACTCAGGTAAGATAAAAAAATATCTTCCCCAACTCCCCCCCACATTTTTAAATGAAGATTATAAAATGGAATATAAGATTCCTAAACATCCCATGAAAGTAGAGAATCCTTAAAAATAGACTTAGGAAGGAACAACCAGACCTCTGTTTCATCCAAGAGACAAAATGCACTATAGACAGAATGGAAACAATAAAAAAAAAATAATGGATCAAGTAAAAGATGCTGGCTATCGAAGGACAACAGTGGGCAGGAGGTGTTCTCACCTTGTGGAACCCACAAGTGATGAACCTAATACCATTTGAAGCTACCAGGCACACACTTTCGGTTAACATGCAAGTCATTGGTCACACGGAGATGATTTTTTGCACTATGTGTATAGACCCCAGATGTTAGAGGAAAAGAGAAGAATGCTTCTAGACCTAGAAGATCTAAAAGCCCACTCCAGGAACCACCACTGGATCTTGGCAGGGGACTTCAACATCATCAGGTCACTTGCAGAGAAAAAAGGAGGCACCAGGAGATTGGATAGAGATGCAGAATAATTCTCAATGTTCATAGACACATCGGGGATGGTGGACATTAGAATCAATAATGAACAGTTCACCTAGAACAATAAAAAGATAAATCAACATCAGGTAGCGATAAGAATAGACAAATTCTTGGTGTCAGAGTCCATACTTATGCAGGGGTTAAACTTAGACTGCAACATCCTTCCCTAGGGGGGTTCTGATCACTGGCCAGTCCAACTGGAAGCAGACTTCCCAACCTCCCTGAAGAATAGACCCTTCAGATTTGAGAAATTATGGATCGAACACCCCACCTTCAAGGAGAACATAAACTAGTGGCGGCGGGAGGAACAAACATAGCAAGGGACAAGGATGTTCAAACTCTATAAGAAACTAAATTACATCAAATATAAGCTCAAGGAGTGGAACCAGGAAATATTTGGAAACATAAAACAAGAGAAAAAAAATATTGAAGACAAAATGAGAAAACTCCAGGAAATATGCATAATAGAGGGTTATACAGAGGATCGAAAAAAGGAAGAGATCCAAATGAACTAGGAATGGGAAGCAAGATGCCAACAGGAAGAAATTCTGTGGTGCCAAAAGTCCCGAATCAGATGGATAAAGGAAGGAGAGAGGAACACCAAGTTTTTCCATAGAACAACCATTGGCAGAAGAGACCACAACAAAATCCTGAAAATTAAGGATCAGGATGGGATCGAGGGAGAATCCCACATGGAGATTGAAAATACTCTGGTAAGTCACTTCCATGGGATAGACTAGGAACCCAACAAAGAACGAACAAAGGCCATCCAAAGGATAACTCAACACATCCCCCATCTAGTCACTATGGAACAAAATAAAAACCTAAATAAACACATCTGTAAGGAGGAAATTGATCAAGTGATCCAGGACATGCCCAATGGGAAAGCCCCAGGTCCAGAAGGGTTCACAGTGGAATTCTTCAAAGCCTATTGGGAAGTGGTCAAACATGATATTTATAGGGTGGTGGAAGACTCTAGATGGTTGACCTCCATCCTAAAAGCTCTAAATGCCAAAATGATTACTCTAATCCCCAATGAAAATGAAGCAAGGACCCTCAACCGGTACATGCCCATAGCTTTATGCAATGTGGTTTACAAGATAATTTCCAAAGTCATAGCTAATAGATTGAAATCCCTCCTACCCACACGGATTTCACAAGAATAGGTGGTCTTCGTGGAAGGATGACAAATCATGGACAACATCATCCATGCCCATGAGCTAATACACACCCTAAAAATCCATAGGAGAGGGGGGATGATAATACAACTGGACCTAGCAAAAGCCTATGACAAAATTAGCTGGCACTACATGGTCAAGACTCTAGAAGCCTTTGGCTTCACCCAACACTGGATCAGCTGGATTGTCAGCTTAGTCTCAATGACAAGTTACTCGCTCCTAATAAATGGAGCCCTAGCCAAACCCTTCTAGCCTACTAGAGGCATCAGAAAAGGAGACTTGATATCTCCCTTCCTGTTCATCATGATGATGGAAGGTCTCAGTTGAAGCATAAAAAGCACAACAACAGTAGGAGAAATAACAAGCATCAAACCTTTCGAAAAATGCCCTACTTACACACACCAATAGTTCATGGATGACACCTTCATGGCACACCCACGGTCAAGGAAGAAAAATCCTATAAAAGAATATTACAAGAGTTTGGGGAAGCCTCGGGAGCCGAGATCAATCACTCCAAATCTATGATCTTCTTCTTCAACACCAACCTTGCAATCCAAAGAAACCTGGCAAATATTTTATGGTTTGAATGCAAAACACTCCCAACCAAGTACTTGGGTATCCCCCTGATGGATAGAGCATACAAAATGGAAACATGGGAAGGAGTGATCAACAAGCTACATGAGAGGGTGAAAAATTGGACGTACAAATACCTCAACCTAGCAGGGAGACATATATTGACCAAGATAGTTCTGCAAGAAATTTGAACCTATATGATGTCAGTATTTCTCGCCCCCAGAGGAATACTACAAAAAATAAGAACCATCCAAAGGGACTTCCTATTGAAAGGAGTGGAAAAAAAGAAAAAATGGGCTCTGGTGGCTTGGGAGACGGTCTTCAAACCAAAATGCAAAGGAGGACTGGGGCTACAAGACCCACAAGTAACCAATGGATCCTACAGGGTGAAACTCTAGTGGTGATGGGTCAAAGAAACGTCTAGCCCATGGGAAAACCTCTGGAAGGCGAAGTATGCCCCAGACATAAACGACCAGGACCGAATTCATTTCATGGGTACTATGGAGGGATCATCCATCTGGAATCTAGCTTGGTGCAACAAAACGTTGATCCAGACACACAGCTTTTGGGAAGTGAGGAATGGTAAAACAACCAGATTCTGGGAGGATTCCTGGCAACAGGAACCCATAATGGAAAATCTAGATAGGGAGGAACTACAAGAGGACATGACTGCGCAAGGAAAAACCAAAGTCCACAACTACTAGAAGCAAGAAACAGATCACAATAGATGGAGAATCTGGGACAATCTCAATTCACCAAATAGAGATTGAACTGCACCAATCATGAAGGAGGTGAAGGAGGAACTGGGGAAAAGGATAATTGTAGTCTCATAAGAAGAGGACCAATTAATATGGGGTAGAAAAAATGGCGGGGTATTCAACTTGAAAGAAGACCGACATTACATTGCGTACCAGGACCAAAAAGACCCAACGCAACAATGGGATAAGCTTTGGAACAACCCCCAGTGGCCAAAAATAAAAAATTTCAAATGGTTAGTACTCCACAACTAAATTCTAACCTGGGAAAACCTAAGGAAAAGGGGCTTCATAGGCCCATCATGGTTCCACCTCTGTCAATCTAAGGAAAAAACAATGAATCATCTCCTTGATGAATGTAACTACACAACAGAGATCTGGGACAAGGTGACATGTATCTTTCGACAGTCCAACAAAACACGAGGTAACATCTGCGCAACCATCAACAACTGGAATGAGAGTTACAATAAAAATGAACAGGTGAACCCTTGTTGGATTCTCGTTCCGGGGATGATTATATGGGGAATATGGAAAGAAAGGAACTGACGCATCTTCAAGAATGAAAGCCTTCCAGAAAGGAAACTCAAGGAAAAAATAATCTCCCTGACAAGAGAAATGGTGCAGAGCCTCAACTGCCAGACTGGAAAAGCGCAACTCACAGGCTAGGACTCCCGAGTCCTATAATCTTTTCACCTAAAATATGGGTGCAACTACACACAAGTAAGGAGGCCACTGCAACTCCAAGTACGTGAGCGCAACTAGAATCCCCCTTCATCAGGGACCCTCAAGTTGAATTTTGATGGGGAAAAAAAAGGGAAACCAGTCATGACAGGACTGGGAGGGGTAATCAGGGATAGTGGAAGTAACACAATCTGGTTGTACGCTAAGAGTATGGGAAAGTCAACCAACAACACAGCATAATTCAGATTCTTGGAGATTGGCCTCAAGATTCTAAGCCATGAAAGGATGAAAAACAATATCGTGGAAGGTCACTCCACTCTGGTAATCAACATGATGAAGAGACTCTAAAATGGCTCCAGAGTGGGTAAAGTTTAGAGGCACTGGCGCTTGGCACAGTCCCTGCAAAAAATCCAGGATCATTTGCAAACTATGAACACTGTGGAGTTGCACTGGGTACGTAGGTGAGAGAATGGCCTGGCGGATAGAATCGCTAACAAAGGAGTTATCAAGGAAGGACCAAAGCTAGACACTACCTAGAGCAACATTCCAAATAGTCACTTCAGAACAAACTGCATACAACTAGCGACAAAATACCGTGACGACAGCTTGAGTAAGGAAGGTCACATCGAGGAGGGAGGTGCAAGGCCAATTGGTGGGCATGAAGGATCCAGGTAGAATCTTCTTTCCCAACAATTGACCACAAGTTATAATTCAGAATCATACCACACAATAGACAGGAGTACGACACCAAGGTCATGTCAATAGGAATAAGTGCAGGGTCATTGCATGGGAAAGTATAGATGGTAATCAACAAGTCACAAATGACGTAGGCAAAACGGTGTTACCAGGGACCAGTATGGATACATCTCACCCAAGAATAGGTACGGGGAGTAACAAATTTGGTTACACAATGAGTAGGGGCAAGGGTCGGCGTAGGGATAATGGTTTGGTCATCATGATCACACATACCGAGACAGGGAAAAAGGATGGGAAGGACCACCTCTACAAGCAGACCATGATTGCTAGGAAAAGTCTGCAGCAAGGGAAATACCATAAGAGAAGAAGCACTAGGAATAGATGCAGATAGGAAAAGTGAAACTGCATGAGCTACCACAAAAACAAGGGCTGGGAAAGAAGGAACCCCTGTGTAGATAGGAACAGGAGGAGAATTCAGGGAAAAAACCACCACAAGCCAGCCGGGATGGTGCGTATGAAGAGAATGCATAGCAAAAGAAACCCCCAGAGGAAAGAATCTCTGAAAAGCCCTAGGAGGGTTTCAAGGATGGAGAAAGTGGCCAGAGATGCCAAGGGAACCTTTCATACACTGGTTGAACCAAAGGGAAAAGAGACAATCACCCAATGGGAGAAGGAAATCAATGCTAAACGCAAAGGAAAAGCTTGGGAGGAACTGATTCAGAAAGTGGACTAGATAACGAAACTAGAGGCCACACAACCTAGAGAAACCCTCTACCAAAAAACAATGGAGATGGAGTGGCGAACAAAGATGCTAATAGGAAAAGTGATCTCAGAAAGGAAATATGCCAGCCTAAAGGCTAACAAGGACCACAAAAAAATGCTAAAAGAAATATTGAGTCGCCTCAGCAACCTGGAAGCCAGTACAAAATGACTCGTTGAGGACCAAAAGGACCAAAAGGAGAAGATGGAGTGAGTGGCAACCCAATTCCACCTATACTTGCACTATGCCCATCCTATTGAAATCAATCCAACTAATGGGAATGGCACACCAGTGCATATTAGAAAGACTCGCACGATGGTCCAGAAGGAGGAGAACAAGGACAGGGCAGATGAAGGAAAGAAGCATCTCATCATCCTTGATTGATGCTTGGTTAGCCAATGGTCAATTCATGTTGTTGGGTCAGTCTCAATTTCTGTGTTGTGTTCTTTTACATTTATGTTTTGTTTAGCTTGTCAAAAACTGAATATGGTAGGACTGGGCCGATTTCCCAAGGTGGCGGTCCAATCATACCCCTCTTCTATCTCAGTGAACGCAACTCCGGAACCCCTCGGTTGGTTTCCTTTTTTGCAGACCAAGTAGTCACCCTTTTTGTATCATAGCCCTTTTTAGTAATACAGGTACTTACACTCACTTACAAAAAAAAAAAATTGCTTTCATAGAAAAAATCGAAGATGATAAAATCCCAACAATACTAGTTTTAGAATTATCTAGAATAAAAATGGATTCTAAAGAAAAATTTAAATATTTTAATCAAAGGTTTTTATCATTAATAAATTATATTCCAGGTTCTTTTAAACCAGTTGAGGATGTATCCATCGAATTCTACACTTCATCTCTACCAGTCTCCATGGATATGTGTGTTAAGAGAATCGAGAAAGGTACCCTGGAAGATACATTTAAAGAGGAAAAAAAGGTGCAGAAAGACATTCTCAGTTTAAAAGGAAACCCTAGACTTAACAATGACCAAAGCAATTCCTCAAATACCAAGAAGAAAACTCCCACAACAAAACCCCTACTGAGAAAAAGGACCAAGACTCCATGGATATGGATATCCTATAGAGGATTATAAAGAAACTCACAAATGAGATTGTTGATATGAAAATGAATGTTGGAGAAGGTACATCTACCATAAAAATTTTCATAACTCTCTTAAAATAGAATACTCCTCTGACAAATAATACTACTCCACCTACTAAGTGGATTAAAATGGAAGATTTCATCAATATGATTAAAGCTTTGGCCTCTGGCCATGAAGCCTCTTCAGATGGGAAATATGAAGAAGAAGGGGAAGAGGAAACAAGAAAGGAAGATTAATCTAGGGATGTAGAAGAAACATCTGGACAAGAAGTTAATTTGTTTTAGGATGTTTCTTAAAACCTATTTTGGGAAGATGAAGATGATGACATTGAAGAATTTCATTTATATCATAATGATTAAAATGTTGAAATATTGTAACTGCAAAGAGTATTCTTATTATTATTGATATTTTATTCATAGGATCAATCCCCATTGTGGATTGATCATGTCGGTTATTGTAATAGGACCAAATCCCCTTTTGTGGATTGTTCAAAAGACAATTATAATAGGCAGAATAAGAAGTCGGCCCCAACAGTTAATAAAGTGACCCAGAAATATAATAAAGTTGGGTTTACCCACCTAGTTTGAAAAGTCAGCCTTGCCAGTGAAGAGACACTTCACACGTGCTAGACTTGTATAAATAAAGGAGGCTAGCGCCTCACTTAGACATAACTCACTTGCTCAGTTTGAGAGACAAGTTTTGATCTATTACCGGTAAAGGAGAGAGAGAGTGGCACATATCTTGGAGAGGACTTTTTGTATTAGCATAGAGATCTCTTGGCATTGTATTGGCTATCTATATTAAGGAAGTTTTGATGGGTTTTCTTCCCCTAGAGGGTTTCCCAAGATAAATGTCGTGTCTCTTGTGATTGTGTATTTCTCAGTGATCTTGGATTATGCTATTGTTATCTAATGAAATGAAAACATCTATAATAATGGCTTAAACATTAACATGGTATCAAAGCCAAGCTGAAGGAAGCATCTTTCGCAAGAGAAAAATGTCACTGTTGCGGTACCTGGAAATTAGGGTTTTTCAAAAGTGAAGGTTTTCATCCCTAAAACTATCTAGAAAGTTGTGCCCTCCCCTAAGGATCAATTTCGCATCATCAGTGCACCTTTTTAGTGGCTAGATATCCCAGAAAGTGAAACCCTAGTTTCACAAAGTACCAGAAGTACTAGAGTACAAGAGGTACCAGAAGCACCAGTACATAAATCTGCAGATCAGATTTGAAGGGGAAAAAGTTGGATTTTATCAGATCCAAACACACCAGGCAGCTCGCCTCAGCCAAGCGCATCTCCTGGTAAGTTCAGTTTTTTATTTTGAGCACTTTCATTTTTCGGTCATTTTCCTAGCTCCAGGTAAAGATGTCTACAAGCATTAAGCTTGTTGACAAATTAGAAGGAGTGGAAAACTTATGTGCCTAGAAGTATAGGATTGGCCTCATTCTTGAAGAGAATTACCTAGCAAGATTCGTCAAGGAAGAATTACCGAAACCCGAAGATGCTGCAGAAAAGGCAAAGCATCAAAAGGACACAATAAGGGCCAAAAGAATCATTGCAGATTCAATCAAATACCATCTAATCCCTTATGTGTCATCTAAGAAGACCCTGAAATAAATGTTTGATGCCTTGACCAGACTATATGAAGGAAAGAACATAAACTGGAAGATGAATCTTAGAACTCAACTGAAGAATACAAGGATGCAGAAAGGAGAAATGATTCAGGAATACTTCTCCAGAATCTCAGAATTCAAAGAACAACTAGAAGCTATTGGAGATACCATAGATGAAGACAAACTCATAATGATGGCCCTAAATGGTCTCACAAGACCTTGGGATGCTTTCATCCAAACGATATGTGCTAGAAAGGAGAAACTAAAGTTCGACAACCTATGGGAAGAATGCATCCAAGAAGAAACAAGATTAGCGAATTGGGAAGCGTTACTAGCTAAGGATGATGATCAAGCCCTAACTACTCACACTAGAGGAGGAAGGAAGAAACCCTACTTCCAAAAGGAGACTCATAAAGAGCCTCAACAATCAAAAAAATTCAATCATAAAGAATCTCATCCAAGGAGATTTCAGAAGAAAGGACAAAGAAAGGAGATAGACTACTCATCTGTACAATGTTATCATTGTAACAAGATGGGACACATTGCAAAGTTTTTTCTATCCAAATGAGAAGAATACAAGAGAAAACAAAAGAGGCTCCATGCCCATGTAGTCGAAGATGAAGAGCCACCCGCAAAGATGATGAGAGAGGAGATCAAAGACCATGTGTTGATCTCAGCCCTCTCAGGATTTGTAACACCTAGAGAGGACACTTGGCTCATTGATAGTGGTGCATCCAAGCACATGACGGGACAAAGAAATATTCTCTCTTGTATCTTAGAGAATATTTTTTCTCAGAAAGTGACAATTGGAGATGATTATCAATATCCCATCAAGGGAATGGGAGAATCAAACCATAAATTGAATTTAGGGAATTTACTAAAAATGAAGGACGTACTATATGTACCAGGCTTGAAGAAGAACCTACTCTCCATTTTAGCTTTAGGGAAGAAAGGCTTCATAGTTGCCTTTATAGATGGAGAAGTTCTTATGTGGGCTAAGGAAGAAACCTTAAATGAAGCAATCATCATTGGTAATGAATAAAATGGCTTGTATAAATTAAAGGGTCACTCAGAGGCTGCTATGACCCATGCCATTGAAAACTCATGTGAGCTTTGGCACAGAAGGTTAGCTCACATCATCTACAAGGCGCTACCATACATATGCAAAGCGGTCACAGGTTTACCAGAAATCAATGATGACCATAAAGGCATATGCCATGGATGTGCACAAGGGAAGAATATCAAGAACCCTTTTCCAAAGTGGGACAACAAGACAAAAGGAGTCCTAGAACTCATCCATTCAAATGTGTGTGGACCAATGCCATCATCCTCCATTAGCGGGTATATATACTATGTATCATTAATTGATGATTACTCTCGTAAAACCTAGATATATTTCTTAAAGACTAAATATGAAGTGTTCAATAAGTTCAAGGAATACAAATCCTTGATAGAGAACCTTTCTGAAAGAAAGATCAATATACTCAGGTCAGATAATGGAGGAGAATATACCTCAAAAGAGTTTGTGAACTTCTGCAAAGATGTTGGAATCAAGAGGGAACTCACTACTCCCTATATTCCCCAACAAAATGGTGTAGCTGAACGAAAGAACAGAACCATAATGGAAGCTATGAAGACTATGATTCATGATCAAGATCTTCCTATGTGCTTATGTGCAGAAGCAGTGATGGCAACTATTTATGTGAAGAACCGATTATCCCATAGTGCACTTGGGCTCAAGACACTAGAAGATATGTTCACTGGAAATAAGCCAGAGGTAAGCCATCTCAAAATATTTGGTTGTCCAGTGTTTATTCATATACCTAAAGAAAAGATAAACAAGTTGGACCCTTTAGGAAAGAAGGGAATATTTGTGGGATACTGTGAGGTCTCCAAGGCCTTTAGAATCTATATAATAGGTTAACATCACATTGAGGTCAGCAGGGATGTGACCTTTGATGAAGATGCAGCGCTCAAGAAATCTAAAATATGCTAGCTTGAAGAGGTATATGAAGAGGAACCTGTAATCCCCAATACTGCAATGAGAGAGGTTCCCAGAGCCGTAGAACCAATAAGGGAAGTCGTAACTTCCCCTGATGAGGAACTTCTAGAAGACCATGATATAGTAGAAGTGCAAGAAACTCCTCAGATGACCATCCTCCATAAAAGAAAGCCAACTTGGGCTAGAGAGATTATTCAAGATGGAGAGAAGTATGGTGTTCCCCAAGGAACCATTACACAGGTGAAAAGACCAAAGCCAGTCTCCAGTTATACGGCTTTGATGTGTGACCTCCTAGAAGAGGAGCCTACCTAATTTGAAGAATCCATTCAAAGGAAAGAATGGGAAGATGCCATGACAGAGGAATACCAATCCATAATGAAGAATGAAGTATGGGAGATAGTTCCCAGACCAAAGAATAAGGATATGGTATCCTCTAGATGGCTCTTCAAAATAAAACATGATACTGATGGAAGTATTGAGAAGTATAAAGCAAGATTTCTCACTCGTGGATTTTTCTAGAAGGAGGGCATTGACTATGAAGAGACATTCTCTCTTGTGGCCAGATACACTTCGATTAGGACCATCATAGCTCTTACAGCTAAGATGAAGTGGAAGCTGCACCAGATGGACGTGAAGACAAATTTCCTAAACGGTGCCATCGAAGAGGAAGTGTATGTAGAGTAACCTCAAGGATTTGAGGTTGAAGACAAGAGGTCTCATGTCTCCAGATTGAAGAAAGCCTTATACGGATTGAAGCAAGCTCCTAGAGCTTGGTATGGCTGTATAGACAGTTTCTTGATGAGCTTAGTATTTACCAAGAGTAAAGCAGACTCAAATCTCTACTTCAAAATTATGAATAATGAGCCAGTAATCTTACGGCTATATGTGGATGACTTATTCTTAACTAGAGAAGAAAATCTCATCACTGAATGTAAAAAGAGACTTGCCTCGAAATTTGAAATGAAAGACCTTGGCAGAGTCCTGAGAGGATCTTCCTTAACCAAGGGAAGTACATGGTCAAAATCTTAAAGAGATTCGACATGCTGGAATGCAAGCCCATGAATACACCCATGGAAGAGAAGCTGAAGCTGTTGGTCAATACGTCGTTAGAATTGATTGATGCCACACTATATAGGAAAATTATTGGATCGTTGATGTACCTGATGAACACCAGACTAGATATTTGTTTTTCCATGAACAACTTGAGTTAGTTTCTGGTAGAACCTAGATGTGTTCACTTAGTGGCTGCAAAACATGTGATGAGGTACCTTAAAGGTACAATAGATTATGGTCTTAGCTATGATGGAGATCATAATTTCACATTGAGTGGATATACTGATGCAGATTGGGCAGGAAGTGTTTCTGACAGGAAAATCACTTCAGGATGTTGTTTCAGTTTGGGATCAGCTATGATCTCATGGCAGAGTAGGAAGCAATCTAGTATTTCTCTCAACACAATGGAAGGAGAATACATTTTTGCATGTTCTGCTAGCTGCAAATCTATATGGCTTCGAAAGTTGCTGACCGACCTATTTGACTTGGAGATGAGCGAAATCGTGATTCTATGTGACAACCAGAGCTGCATAAAGATGACAGAGAATCCTGTATTCCATGATAGGCCGAAGAACATAGAGATCCACTATCATTACATCCATGACATGGTACAGAGAGGAGCCTTGAAGCTCCAGTACATTAGCACAGATGAACAGGTTGCTGACCTGTTGACCAAGCCTCTATCTCATGTAAATTTTGAGTACTTTCGAGATAAGATTGGCTTAGTCCGAAAGGACCTTTCTCGAAAGGGGGAGTAGATGTGATGTTCCTTGCTTCTGACCTAGTTGTTAGATGTAAAGCAGGATGTGATGTGTTCCTTGCTTCTGACCTAGTTGTCAGACGTAAAGCAAGATGAGATGTGTTTCTTGCTTCTGACCTAGTTGTCAAACGTAAAGCAAGATGTTCCTTGCTTCTAACCTAGTTGTCAGACATAAAGCGAGATGAGATGTTCCTTGCTTATGACCTAGTTGTCATACGTAAAGCAAGATGAGATGCGTTCCTTGCTTCTGACCTAGTTGTCAGACGTAAAGCAAGATGAGATGTGTTCCTTGATTCTGACCGAGTTGTCAGACGTAAAGCAAGATGAGATATGTTCCTTGCTTCTGACCCAGTTTTCAGACGTAAAGAAAGATGAGATGTTCCTTGCTTCTAACCAAGTTTTCAGACGTAAAGCAAGATGATATGATGAGACTAGCACTGAGCTTTCAGATAGATAGTTATGACGTAAAGCCAGTCTAGTATCCTGCTTCCAACCTGATGGTTGTTACGTAAAGCAGGATGAGTATCTTGCTCCTAGCTTGAGTGCTGTGATGTTAAGCAATACGATGAGATGAGACAAGTACTGAGCTTCCAACTTGACAGCTATGACGTAAATCCAGTCTTGTATTATGATGAGCTAGCCTTGTGTTGTGATGATGACGTATCCATTTTTATACTAATACATATTGATGCAGATGATGATGGCATTCCTTTGAGAATGACGATGTTGCCGATAAAGAAAACTTTCGATAATTTATAGATACACCAACCAAGATGATATTGATGATCCTGTCCTCCCACTTGATGCTATTGATGATGTTGTCCTCTCTCTCTCGCATGATGCTGCTGAAGAATACCCTTCTTGTTAAGGGGGAGTGTTGAAATATTGTAAATGCAAAGAGTATTCTTATTATTATTGATATATTATTCATAGGATCAATCCCCATTGTGGATTGATCATGTCAGTTATTGTAATAGAACCAAATCCCCTTTTGCGGATTGGTCAAAAGACAATTATAATAGGCAGAATAAGAAGTCCAGCCTAGTAGTTAATAAAGAGACCCAGAAATATAATAAAGGTGGGTTTACCCACCCAGTTTGAGAAGTTGGCCTTCCCAGTGAAGAGACACTTCACACGTGCCAGACTTGTATAAATAAAGGAGGCTAGTGCCTCACTTAGACATAACTCACTTGCTCAGTTTGAGAGACAAGTTGTGATCTGTTACCAGCAAAGGAGAGAGAGAGTGGCACATATCTTGGAGAGGACTTTATGTATTAACATATATATCTCTTGGCATTGTATTGGATATCTATATTAAAGAAGTTTTGTTGGGTTTTCTTCCCCTAGAGGGTTTCCCAGGATAAATGTTGTGTCTCTTGTGATTGTGTATTTCTCAATGATCTTGGATTATGCTATTGTTATCTAATGAAATGCAAACATCTATAATAATGGCTTAAACATTAACATAAAACACTAGGACCAAAGGGTTACTTACAACCTTAGATTCTCCATCCACTTCTAAGACTGGTAAAAAGTCATCAAATAGTCACAAAGATACTCATACTACAACAAATCCTTCATCTTACTTGGTTTTGAATAACATGGCGTATGAATTTGTGGAAGACTTGAAGAAAACCAAAGATGATATTTATTTGTTTGAGATTTTGAAGTTACCATAAATAAATGAAAATTTTATTAATCTTATACAGGGGTCATATTTAAGTAAAAAAAAAGATACTAATGTGGGATGAAGGAAATGAAATTGAAAAGTTTTCCAGGATGCATATTCTCAAAAGAAGACTGGTAAGAAGCAATATGTTGTTAATGTTTCTTTTATTGGTAAGAGGTCAAAAAATACTACTCCCCCTTTCCTCTTGACCTTTGAAATTTAACAAAAGTGTGCACAACTATATGGTTGATTCAATTTCTTCATCCAATGTTATTCCCTATATAGTATGTCATAAATTGAATGCTAAACTTGGAAAAAAAAAGTGACATTCAGATTGTGCAATTGGATAGGTCAACTATCAAGGTTATAGGAGAGCTCAAGAATGTCCTAATAATATTGGTCTCTAACTCTAAACTCCACCAACTCATTGACATTATTGTAGTGGACATTCCAGAAGCATATGACCTACTTTTAAGTAGAGACTGGTTAGAGAATTTGAATGGATATTTTTTAACTGACTGGTCACGTTTATGGTTACCTAATAATTGAAAACATAATAAGATCAGTGTATATTGGGAAATATATATGAATAATATTATCACTTATCTTAATGACCCTAATGATCCAATGATGATCAATCATTCAATTATGGGGAACTATAGATTAGACACTTTCTTTGGATATTTTTATTGTTGATCCATATTCATGTGCAAAATCAAACAAACAATCTGAAATCCGTCATTGCACTCAGATTGTTGAGCCTCATTGTAATATAGTAGATAGGGTAGATTCTAACTCATATGTAGAAACCAACTTAAATGTAGATACTAACTTAAATGTAAATACTCGCATTTGGACTTTATTTTTCTATGGACCCAAGTCTAATGAGGGTGCAGGTGTTGGTTTCATTCTCAATGACCATGTAAGTAAGAAATATTGATAGCTTGTAGACTTGAATTCGAATGCACAAATAACAATGTTGAATATGAAGCCATGATTCAAGCGCTAAGAAAGGAAGTTGATATGCATATCAAATATTGAAATTTTTTGGTGACTCTGAAATAGTCATAATACATGTACATAATACTATACACTACATTTTTATTCATCTTAAACATTACCAACAAGAGGCATGGGATTTAATCAAGAATTTTTATGCTTTTAAAATTAGTCCTATTCCTCGTTCTTTGAATTATTATGCATACCTCTTAGCTAATGTTTCTTCCAAGTTGACCCATCAAAAGGGTTAATGCCTGACACTTTTTTTGTGGAATTTCTCTATAGTCCCTCAGTAGATGACAACATAACCAATTGGAGGGTGTTTGAGGATGATCAATAGATCATCAATTTCCTTGAAATGAAAGATACTTTTAAAGATTCTTCCATTGATGAAGTACATCATGATCAAGCCTTAAATAGTCACACTGAACATCCTACAAATCAGACAACTAAGGACAAAGGAAATTCAATGAATATTATCCTCAAGGTTGTGGTGAGATTAGAAAAATTATTCGATCTTCAAGATAAATTCAAGAAGATTACCAACTACAATACTAATAGTTCATCTATGCAGTATGAGGTGATTAACTTGGGGATAGATAAGAATCCTTAGACTATCAACCTTGAGACCAATTTATCTCTTTCATAAGAACATGCCTTTATCAGATTTTGTAGAGAATACAAACACATATTCACTTGGACATATGATGATCTTAAAAAATTTGATACTAAGATCATCCAACATGTGATACCTTTGAAGCTGATACAAATCCCTTACATCAGGAACTAAGGAAAATGCACCTTAATCTAGAACCTATGGTGAAATGGGAATTGACCAAGTGACTAGTTCCTAATATTATTTTCCCCTTAAGACATACACAATGGATATCCAATCTAGTTCCTGTGAGGAAAAATAATGGGGATATAAAACTATGTGTAGATTTCAAAAATTTGAATAGAGCCTATGAAAAAGATAACTATCACGTTCCTTCTATGGATTAGTTTCTACTGTGTGTCTTTGGATTTGACATGCTATCACTCTTAGATGGTTTCTCATGATACAATCAATTCATGGTTTCCCATGATTATCAATTGAACACTTCTTTCATGATTAAATGTGGGACATATTCCTATAGAAATATTCCTTTTGAACTAATAAATGTTGGTGCCACTTTTCATTGAGCCATGGACATATGTGATTGATAATTAATTATTTTTCCTCCAAATAAAAAATGTAATTTTATCACTAAAAAAATTACTAAGTGCCTCATCATCTAACATCTACACATTTCAAATGGATTCCATATATTCGAAAGGAGTTTCATACATCCCTCCAAATAACATATTTAGCATAATGTTATGCATAAAACTAGTAGGAATCCTAAACAAGCCACAATAAGACTTTAATACTCCTATATTTATTCACTAAAATTGATGATTGCTAAATGCTTACAAAGTATAAATAAAGATTCAAACCCTCCACTAACTTTACATTACAAAATATTCATGCCTTAGAAAATGCATGTTGTTTTGTACATAATAACTCCACATGTCACATAAATATTACCACAGTAGAATAAATTTTCAATATGTAAAATCTTGAGAAAAAATTATTGCATCATAAGATTCTTTCACCATTTTTCATACAATGTTTCTTTCTTATCATGCTAGACTTTTTATTTTCACTTGTCCTTTACTTGTTATAACAACACCATTTTTTGTATGATTCTTAGCTTCCATCATTTGGATATCAATTATTTCCCTTTGAATTTATTATTTTTCACCACTCTACCCTACCCCATTTATTGTGTTAAACACCCATTTTAATGTGAATCATAACTTCCATCATTGACATATGAATAGTAGCTACTCCATGCACCTATTGTGTTTCACTAATCTACCATGACTTATTATTGAGGATGAAACATCAATTTTACTATGATTTTTAGCTACCATTATAGGTATGTCAATAACAACTACCCCTTTCATTTCTTGTGTTTGATCAGTCTATGTTTCCTATTTTCTCAAGGATGAAACATTGTCATTTTTCTATTATTATCATTGAACATCATTGGGGTATTAACAATAGCTACCCCTTGCACTTGTTTTGTTTGATCACTCTAACCTGGTTCATTTTTTTAAACCAATAAGATTGACAAAGTCAAAGTGCAAGAAAAATATGCACTTTGCACAAATCAACAATATTGACAAATTCATAATGATATGCAATACTTTAAATGAACAACACTCATTGTTATAATAAAAATCCATTTGTTGATACATATTTCACCTATCTGACTATTAATCCAGTTACATCCTCTTTGGTATCTTGCGACAAGGTAAAGGCTACACACACCTTAGATGGGCATGATGTCTAAGGCAGTGAAAGAGGAAGAAAGAGAGGTGAGGGACTTGTTTGCAAGCTCTCTTAGGACTACCCAACTTGAGTATTTTCCTCCCTCATATCCCTAGAGTGCCAAAATTCTTTGGGGTGATATTTATGGGTGATGGGTGAGAAAATGAGCTTGACAAGTTTTGGACCAAATAATAAAAGAAAACAACAAGTTGTTCACTCCCTTACAGCCTCAGAAAAAATGATATAAATTGGCTCCCGAGGTAAACTGGGGTCTAAAACAATTATTTTGTGAATGGATTATAAAAAAATAATAGAATTTGAGAGCCAAAATAAATTTAGAAACCTCCATCCATGCCATTTAATATGACTAGAAATTACAAACAACAAGTTGCTTATGCCTCAAATGGATTGAAAACAAGCCCATAATTGCCTGAAAACTAATCCAAGTAATTTAAAGAAGGGTTGAGTGTAAAATTTGGGGTCTAAAAGTTCAATTATATATCTCTCATAGGTTGTTATAGCTATGGAAAAATATGTAATTAGTTGAAAAATAAATGTTTACCAAGATGATGGGTGTATTAACGAAAGGTTTGAGACTTTAACAATGTATGAATTTTATTTTTTTAATTTGGTTAATCAAAAAGTAATGCTACCATTCTATTATAAAGGTCCACCCAATTAGGCTCACACATTTTATATCCCATTTTTTTCCTAATATAAAATGAGTGACCTATCGTACACCACTTGGTCAGAACAATGAGTTCCCGATGCAGTTCATAGAAGGAAGGGTGAGCTCCTTCTCATCACTAGAACTTTCAGGTTCTTAAAGTCACCTGGACGAAAGAAGGATACCAATGCAAAGGAAGAGGCTCAAAATCCCCCTAGGGATTTTAGTTGAGCTAACCCAAGAGAAGTAGTATTCCAATCCAAGGTAAACTATTCATTGTTTAGAACTGTGAGATTTATCCAATGAGACCAATGCAAGAAAATATCACTCAATTGATACAAGGAAGAGAAACTTTACGAGGGGACCTAATGAGGATTCCCTAGATTTGACTCTTATAATTTTAGAAATTGATAATGAAAAATTGAAAATATGAATCCATCCACGTGATGAGATCATATCTTTCATTCACAAGTGTGTCTCTTGTTCATCGAGCAGACCCCTGCCTTTTTTTGTTTTTTGATGCTTTTTTGGTTTTGTGTTTTTCATTTTTGTGTTTGTGTGTGGGACCATTTAGGGGAAGAAGCATAAAAATGAGAAATAAACAAACATTTACACAAGAAAATAGTCCCGACTCACCCTTCCTACTAAACTTGAATTTAACTACAATCGGTATTATGACAAGAAAACCCAACCACCACCAAATCACAAGGTTATGCTCCTTTAGCCTTCAACTCGGTTGTCATGGAACTTATGAAGTTGAATAAATAATATAATGAAATTAATTTACACTGACTCAACCTAGAGGAATGGGGTTGAAGCTCTTTGTAGACTGCATAGCTTCCATGTGCAAAGGAAACTTCAACTGGATCCTTGGCTATTGGGATGGAAATTTATAATAAAACAATGCTAAATGATATTTATAGTGAAATACATACACATCTAATTGAACAAAGAATTCTTGAAAAGATAAGTCTTTTATCTTGAAATTTAATGCTATTTTCGTAGTGACATTTGTGAAATATTATGGAAAACCAAATAAACTCAAAATAAAACAAGACTAGGAGTGAGGGAGGGGAGAGGTTTTTATATGGTAGTTCACTATTTTTTCTTTCATCCCTACTAGCTCCTTTGCCTCAATCATGTATTTGGGTGGTTCCATACCACTTAGGAGAAACTGAAAGGGAAACACTCAACTTCCTAGAAGGTTAGAAATATGTTTTAGTGCATGTTATAAACATAAATGAAAATAAAAGAAATTAAATATATTGATATAATATCCAACAAAAAAGGCTATCCTGGAAGGGTAAATTGACCCAAATGGCCAATTTACCTATTCAAGGAAGCAATAAAAAAGAACAAAAAATGAAGTGAAAGAGAGGGTCAAGAAAAATATAACCAACAAAGAAAGGTGGGCTTGAGGACTATCCTAAAGGACCCCTAGACCTATTAGCTACCAACTAAGGCTAGTATGCTTAGCTCCTTCCAGAAATATGCACAAACAACCACATAAAAAAAAGATATAAAAGAGTTGATAGTAAGGAAAAGTAAACAAATTAAACCGAAAGAAATAGAAAGAAACACCTAGCTAACCAATTTCTTAAGGAGATATCCAACATATCTATAATTCACAACTATTTCTCAACCCTCAACAAGAAAAGATTCAATTCCAACAATCCAATGATAACTAGTGAGCAACAATCACTAATAACCCTAATAAATCAACAAAACTTAGCTACTATATTCGACAAGTCCCCTCTAATACAAAGGACTTACTCTTATTTATAAGAGAAGAGGAGGCAAGGGTTAGGTCACAAAACACTTGTCACTTTTGGAAAAGTGACAAGTGGACCACCCCAAAATATTTTTGTCATTTTTCACAAAGAAAATCAAATTGGATCTGATTCCCTAACTAACTTAAAATATTTTATTTGCAAAAAAGGAAAAAATTATAAAAAACAACTTTGAGAAAAAAATTCCTTGAGGAAAAATGACGATTTGTTTCATATCATCATTTTCCTTGGAGTTTGTGTCTCCCAATGGTGCCTTTGAATGGTTTCCATGGTATTGATGTTGCAAATTGGGGAATTCATGGTGTTAGAAAGGCTATAAATGGATGTTGGGTTCACCAGGGATGGAGGCCCAAGGTTTGGACAAAAATTATCCTACATCAAAGGGAAGGGGATCTTTGCATTGGCCATTGAAAGTAAGGAAATTCCTTCTTCTTTATTACTTTTCAAACCTATTTTTATGGCCCCCTCGGTACCCATAAGGATTCCCAAGGATTGGAAAATAATGGTTGCAATCTAGGCTCAAACTGGGAAAGGGGGGATCCTACCTGAAATCTTGAATAACTAGTATAACAACCATCATTTTAAATTCCAAGCCTTCATACTATATTTTTTCACACCAACATCCAAATTCCTTTTGTTTGGTTCTAATTGGACTCAGGTTGAGTGCGATATGTCCTTGAAAAGGTTACAAGAATTTGTTTTATCTTAGTTTACGATCTAGGGAAAATATGAAATTAAATATGAAAATATTAATTGAATTCTAGCAATGACATCCTTCTCCAACTCTAGAGGGCTATGTATGAAATGACTCTTTTTCATTTTCGAAAAATTCGGCCTTGGATGCCTTCAATTAGGCCTCCTTGCAACATTTACCTCTAGGAAAACGTTGGGGTCCCTAACATTCCTGGAAATTCCTATGAAATTGTTGGCTAAATTTATAATCTTGAATACTATATTTGGATTCTACACTTCGATTTGGTCATTCGAACTACTTCCGGGGAAAACATACACCTCCAAATGAAGAAGTTATGGTATCAGTTCAGTCAATGTCTCTTAGGAGGAAAAATTTAATATAAAGTTTTTGAAACATGTTTTATTTGTTTTATTTTCTTTTATATAATATATATAAATATAATTTGTATAAAATTTATATAACATATAACCAATATTTATAAAAACCATATAAAAATAAAAAACAAAAATATATTATATAAATAACATATATGATGGCACAAGGGTAGACCCAGGGTTCAACGCTTCAACAACGCACCAAAAAAACCCTAACTACCAGCCCTTTCGGCAACACCTGCGAAGAAGATGAAGTCTCACCCAAGGTAGAGGAAGAGGGGGTTGTAGGACTCAAGTGTCTACAATCTAGCTGGGACACATATCTGTGATCACAGTACTTAACATATCACTTAGTAGTTAACATTCATTAGTCTTTAACCCTTATTCATATCGCAGGTAAAACCCTAATTACAGAGCAACACAGTAGTCAACAAGATCTAACACATCCAAGCACTTAGCACATAGAAATAGATCAGATCTAGCATTCATTCATATCACTAAGAACTAAGCTACTATATCATATGCATCTAACATTCGTAAAGATTACAACACTAATCATAAATCACATCAATCACACAAAGAAACCATAACACAGGATATACGTGGTTCACCCCTAGCGTGGGGCTACGTCCACCAATTCTTCATCTTCTTTATTATATTCTTTCAATCTCCTTACATGCATAGAGCCACAAAACCAACTCTGCATAGGATAGGAGATCTGAGTGCACCTCACCAAATCCTCCTTCCCCAAGCTTGACACATCACAGAGCCTTCTTATAATCACTTGCACTCAGCTCTGTAAGTTCTCAACACACAGTATGCACAGAGCTAACTCAATCACATAGATCTAACTACTTACATCACTTGCACTTAGCATATCACTAATCACTCTTACTTATGTCACCTATATTTCTATTTATACATTACA
Source organism: Picea engelmannii (assembly GCA_009831015.1). Lineage (NCBI taxonomy): Eukaryota > Viridiplantae > Streptophyta > Pinopsida > Pinales > Pinaceae > Picea > Picea engelmannii. The sequence goes on along the minus strand of ML830935.1, from coordinate 45,903 downwards.
AAAGGCCTAAACATGGGTAAGACCCATGGGTCGACATCCCATACCCATTACATAAATCCTAAACCCCAAAAGTCCACAAAAGGGGGTGAGATCCCATGATCTCTGCTTTGTTTGGTGCTCCATCTTCGATCAACTTGTTGAAGTCCCAAAAGTGGTCAAACATGACCAGCATTTCCTCAAAAACTGTTCAAGGGCCAATAGGCCCCCAACACTCACTTTTGACTCATCCCAAGTCACTCTGATCTGGGTAACTCTGATTCGAAGGCCTCGATCTTGGTTCAACTTACTTTGACCTTCTATTTCCCTAGAGCCTCCTGCGCGGTGAACTCCTGAATAACTTTATCGGTCATGGGTCCTTCCAAGTGTTGTTCCACCATGGTGACCACTTGTTCCAACTATGCACCCTATCCCTCAATTTCCTAAAAATGTGTGCAAGCTTCATCCTGCACCAACTAGAGCCTCTAGGTCACTTCCATGACTTTACTTTAGATGGCATGGACCTATTGCTGAATCGTGCATTGTTCCTAGGACCTTTTCATCCTCTTGACCGCTGATAGTGGCTTCAACTATGCTTGTACTTTTGTTGCTTGTTGCTTTGCCTCCTGGAGATGTGACTCCAATGTCCTTAGTTCTGGGTCCTCTGCAAGGTGCTCATAGGTCTGTGCACTTTGACTGCTAAGATGTTTGCATTCTAAGGCCAATGCCTTGATTCTTTCAACTATGCTCTTGGTAGTTTCTTCCCTTTGATCTCTCACTTCCTGCAGAGTGCTTAGCATTTCTTGAAATTCTAGTTCGGCCACTCTTGCTTGGAGCTGTTGAATGGATTTGGCGATCTTCCCCACCTGGCTCTGAGTTGTTTCCTATTACATTTGTGTTAGGCCCATCACAGAGAGAAGTGCTCTAGTGACTGTTTCTTTAACTCCAATCTGCTCCGTGAGCAACTGTTCTTTTTCCTTCTGGATTTGCACTCTATCCTCTACAAACTTCACCTGGAGGTCTTCTTTCTCTTGTTGTGCAACCCGATGTTGCTCTAGGGATTCCTTCTTTTCTTGCTTCAGAGCCTCTATGGCTTGTTCTTTTTCTTCCTGGACCTGATGAAGGTGAGCCTCTGTCGCATCTGCTATTCTGCGTAGTTGGGTAGGCTCATCTCCCAACTTTGTTTCTTCTGATGGAGGTGGCATAATAGACACTGCACGGTTAGAATAGAGAGCCTGTTGTACTCCTATAAGATTTTCCTCGATCCTGTCAAACATTGTCTCCTATTTTTCTTCGCTTCACTGCAAAATTTCCTCCGATGTATCTGATACAGCAACAATGATGAGGTCAATGTCATCCACCATGAGCAAAGTCTGAAATGGAGGTTTAGTGGCTCGTGACTTCTTCCATCCTGATGGTTTCTTTGGAGAAACCTTTATTTTATTAGATGTCTCTGTCTCTGTGAGGGGATCTTTAGGCGATGTTACTTCTCCCTACTTCTTCTTGTCTTCTTCCCCTTCATCCTCTTATTTTTCTACTTCGTCACCTCCTCCCCCTTCAGGTGAATCTGATGTAGTCTCCTCTGATGTGTTGTTTAGTTCATGTACTTCTTCCTTCTTTTTCTTCTTGTTGTTTCTAGGTGCATCATATTCTTCTCGGATGACTACAGGACTTCTGATGAGGTCGGGGTCAGAGAGTTCTGTCTGTTTAACTGGTATGAGGATTTATGGAGGCCATTCTTTAGTTATTTCTTCCATATCTTTCTCGGTGAGTTTGTAATAGGACTAGATCTCTTCCTTGTGTTCATCTCCACGCGCAGTGATATAGATGAAGTGTCTGTTTGTGCGGAACTTCGTGATTGGCCTAAACCTATGAAATGTATTCAGCATCATGCAAGGAAAGGATTCAATGGCCCTTTTCATTTGTAGATAATAGGTGTGGAACACCGCATTTGACTTCCATTTCTTCGCCATGTCACTAAAGTACCATAGTATAGTGAAATTCGCAGCTAATGGTTCAGAAGACTCAATTTCATGGAAGGTCACTCCTTCCAACATGTCCCAAGCAATGAAGGCAATGAGAATTAGTAGCCAACTGAAATGAAACTCGTAGCCTTGGTATTGCACTTCGTGGAAATCTTTCTCTAATTGGTTGACAAGGTAGCTCACCGAGTTCATTTGTAGCCCCTCAACGCATTTTCCTACGAGGTCAACGACAAACCCCGTGACCTGCATTAGCCTATTCTTCCTGATGAGCTTACGAACGATCAATTAGAAAGCTAGGTTCAATATGCCATTCTAGATGGAGGATACCTTGTAGCCGCGATTCCACTTCTCCACATCGCCATAGGTGTCTTTTATTCACTGTGTCATAGCACGATCTGTAGCCTTCCCTGAGTAAAAATCCAGTGGGTCTAGTCCTTACATGCTCAATCCGGTGATCTGGTGGATCAACGACAGATCTACAGTGATGCACCTATCCAACCATAGGTAACCTCCATGGAAGCACTACAACAGGAGTTCAACTCACATGTTAACCTCCTGATGTCTACCGAAGTGTGGTATCTTCATCACATTGATGATGGTTGATCTTGCGATGTCCATGGTCCACGACTGGGGGATTATCTTTGACTTCTTCCTCATTGTTTTGGTCAAATACTTATGTGGTGTGAGCATTCCATAATTATTGCGATCTCCCAAGTTGAAGGCACTGATCGTCAATGTCAGAATCTGTCCTAAATATGGTCCAACTGCGCGTATCCCCTTCGGGAGGTACGTAGTGATCAATGTATAGTTGAATTCCCTTGAGATGCTGTCATGACTAACCGTGCCAACTAGAGGTGGGATATAATTGAGCATGATTGATGGGATGAGCTTCACATTTTCCAAGTCATCATGATGCTTGCTTTGTTTCTCTGTCGCAGATCGGGACGGCTTAGATCGACGTCCATTCGATGGGGATGCTTTCACTCCTCTCGTCAAAGAAGCTTGTGCTTCTGCAGAAATGACCTTCTCAACCATGAGGTCTATGAGGATCTCTTTGATGGATTTCTCTACTATGCTAAGGTCACTCGACATACACGCTTGAGATCATATATCTCAGGTTGGTGAACAAACACTCAATGTAAAAGAATGGGTGGCGAGGTCTCAATAATCACAGTGCGATAATAGTCAGCTCTCTGTGGGCTTGAATAATCATTGTTTTCAAAAGTGTCCTCGGTGAGACATTCAACGGGTTAAATAGCTAACATCGTAAAGGGCTCCTCCAATGGGTAGGAATGCCTCAATCAATGTGATTCCATCCGTTATGGTGCAGTCCCAATGGTCCAATGGCGATGAATCCGTCAATAACTACATTTCTAGTTGTTTTGGAGCATTGGTCTAATGGTCGGGATGTCTCCAACGGTCATATTTCTTTGTCGTGGAGAAGTGCCAATCAACATTGTTCTTCTATTCCGACGAGGTTCAATTTCTGCAAACCTTCTTTCTGTGAAGTCCTCTCTGGAGCTTCCTACAATTTTTCTAACTTAGCTTTCTTCTTGCTGAGCTTTCTGGCCTTCTTTCCTATGATCTGATTTATTGGGTTCCTCTTTCCATTCTTATTCTTATATGTATTTAACATAGTAACTTCGCACTGGTGAGGGTATTTCGCAAGGTTTGAGGGTAATACTTCTTCTCTTTCTAGAGTAGGTGTTCTACTCTCCTGCATGGATAGGTTCTTTAATCTGTCTTGCATTTTCTCAACTTTGACAACTAGGTATCTAGCCCTCAGTAGCTTTGACTTGTCCTCATGTTCTTCTATTAAGCACGCTATTCTCCAAGCCATGAAATCTCTTAATTCTTTCTTTTTCTATTCTAGAGCTTCCTCTTCTTCTTTCCTTCGGATCTGACCCTTCTAAACCCAGGTTCTTCCTCGCAAAAGTGCAAAAGGGGCGATGTTCTCAAAAAACTCAATAACCTCGAATTCTTCTTCTATCGATGTTCCATGGGATATCATAGGTATATGGGCAAGTCTTCCACATAGGGTTATCAACTTCCCTTTAAATAATCCTATTCCTCTCAATGAAGGAACCATAAAAGGCTTTCCCAAAATTTCCCAAGTACTTTCTATCATGATATTCACTTGTGTTTCTGCATCCAATACACAGTCTATGTCGAAGTCTTCTATTCTTGTTTCTATGCACTCTGTCTATTTTAATATCTCTGGTAAACTAATGTCTCTATGATCATTCAATGTTTCTTTCATCTGCAAAATATAGCCTCTGATTCTCTCTGGTGGTCTAGCATATTCTTAGTCTCTTGGCCTTTCTCATGTTTTTCCTATCTCATATTCATCTTTTCAACTTTAGCAATCATCTTATGGAAATTAAAAACCTCATGATCCACATATTTACAGCAAAGACAACTAGGACCTCTACCAGGGCATTCCTTAGCAAGATGTCTCGGTCTTTTGCAATTATAACAAAGAGTCAATTATTACATCACTTGCACTTAGCATAACACTACTCACTCTTACTTACATCACCTAGATTTCTATTTATACATTAAAAAATGCCTAAACATGGGTAATACCCATGGTCCGACATCCCATACCCGTTACATAAAATATAAACCCAAAAAGTTGGCAAAAGGGTGTTGGAAGATTGGTTATTTTCATTGATGTCAACCCTAGTCATTGGTTTTGGACCGCAAGATTGATGAAGGTATTTGGACATGAAGGAAAATGCACATGCAGATACAACACCCATGGATGGATAATATACATCATGTTGTTTCTAGATATATGTGTCACGTCACGTGGATCCTCATGGTTGAGGAGAAATGAATTTTTGAACATGACAAAGTGAATTGAAGAAGGAAGTACATGTAGGCCCTGAAGATAATTAAATAAACGAATTACAAAATAAGAAAGTGTCAGGTAGGCCCTAATGTTAAAAGGAAGTGACATAAATGGTATAAATAAATATCATTATACATTCATTTGATACACAAGTCGAATTTTAGAGGAAATCGGAAGTAAAGAAGACTGGATTTCAAGGGAGGATGAAGTCTTTTGGTGTTGTGTTCTAAGGTATGTTATTTTCAGGTCATCTTACCATTTTTGCTATAATGTTTTTCATAGAATGATTCAGATGGTTAATTTTTTATGGTATTGGGAAGACATATCAGGGTACCTGTGGTAAAAGTTTCAGCTCTTGATTCACTATAATTATGGAGATACACTCTGTGGAAGATAGGGTTTTTGACCAGTCCTAAAGCTAGTCAATAAATAGGTGTTCTGGGTAAAACAGTCATAACGTCTTCATAGATAATCCAAATGAAGTGGAACCAATTTCATTGGAAATATTACAAATGTTAGTTTCTTGTGTACGAGTTTCCAAATATTATGTTAAATATTGAGCGTGGGGTATTCTATACAAGTTTGCTCTCCTGAATAAACCAAAATTGAATAAAGTCTACCATTCTTTCTATAACTTCTTTTTGGGGAGGAATCAAGGAGTGAAAATTGGAGGAGTTTCAGAGAATACATTGAGTAATATTATCTGCAAGATTAGATTATTCCAAGAATTCAAGAATTATAGAAGTTGAATAAGTCTCAGAAAGTAGTATTAGACTCTATGTGATGGTTGGTTGATGGTGATGATTTAATGTAAAGTTGTATTATCTCTCATATATTCTTGGGTGGAAGGAAGGGGAAAGAATGGAGAAGTAAACCCTCTCTTGATATTAGAGGATTATATCTTCCCCTTGGAGGTTTATCCCTCCCTTTATATTTGGAAGCTGTAACTACCTTCAGAAGTCAGTACTTCCCTTGAACAATAACTATTGATTATTTCTCATATATTGTGCATGGTGTATTGTGGTGTATTGGTGTAACTATTATACTATTGTTCATTTATCATTGGATATAATTGAGTGGTTTAAGTATAAGTTGAAAACGTTTTTAAATTGTACTTGATAGTGATTCACCCCCCTCTCAGTATCAACAATTGGTATCAGAATGGGTTACCTTCAGTACAGTTTAACCACTGAAAGGAAGATCCTAAGAAGAAATGGAAGACAAAATTCCAAATGGGATTCCACCATTTGATGGAAGAAATTTTGAATACTGGAGTAACAGAATGTAAACTTACTTGAAATCTCTAGGGGAATATGTTTGGTTCTCAGTTGCTTCAGGATACAATGCTTTGAAGAAACCAAAGACTGCAGCTCAGAAGGAAGCAAAAAGGAACAACAAATTGGCAATAGATACCATACTGGATGGATTGACAGATTCAGTGAAATCCAAGGTGGGATTATGTGCATCATCAAAAGAGATTTGGGACAATCTACAAGACCTTTATGCAAGGGAAGAAGAAAAATAAGAAGAAGAAGTTGAAGCAAATTACAACACCTCAGATTTCAAAGAAGCAAATAGAGGTCAGTTCTTTTGCTTTAATTGTGAAGGAGTAGGACATGTTGAATTTGAATTTCCTCATCCAAGGATTGAAAGAGATGACACTGAAGAAGAAAAGTCCAATGAAGAAGA